>CABFVZ010001745.1:2302-31277 GCA_902151445.1 Timema monikensis | reverse complement strand
CTCTCATGGTAAAGTGGAAGGTATGTGAGTCTGACACATCGAAAAAGCGATAACACCCAGTGGTGTAGCTACAGAGGAGCGACTGGAGCAATCACTCCAGGGCGGCATGGCTCAGACGGGCGTGCTCAAGCTGGAGCCAGCTTCCTGGATGTTGTGAGTGCGTGCCTCATCTTTTTGACAATGCTCATTACATCCGCAAGTGCTGATAGATCCTTTTCAAAACTGAAAATTATCAAAAGCTATCTTCGTAGCACCATGTCGCAGGAGCGTCTGAGTTCTCTAGGATCTCCATCGAGCGAGCCAGAGCAAGAAATATAGACTTAGAAGACACCATCTCACAATTTGCAAGTGCCAAATCACGAAAAAAAATTGAATATGCAATTTTGAGTTCCTCCAACAATTTGTGAGGATTTTCACTACAAAATTTTGTCTTTTCAAAGTTTTATTTTTTAGAAGGCTTTTGTGTTGGTAACCCATTTGTTCAACAATTTCACTTTTAATCTGTGATGTATTTCCCAAATTAATGTCCTATTGACAAAAAAGTAAGGACCAAAAAACATAAATGATAAACTTTTCTTTAAAAATACTATGTCGTTTGTGAATAAGTGTTACGTTAGTTTAGTTATATTTATTTTTATATGTGATCAACAATAAATGACAAATGTTATCTATATTAAAATACTCTGTTTTATTAGTTCCAATCTCCAAAACTTTAGTTGTTATATTGTGTAAAAGTAAAAAACTAAGTAGATTTGCATATCAATATAACATACATTTCAGTAAATGTAAATCCATGCACAAAAAGAAAATACATTTTTAATTTCTTTTCTTTATGGAACAAGAATAATAAGAAACCACCTACATAGGCTACTTTTAAAGTCAGTTTATCTGTTAGGTTTACTTAAATTTATATGGTGTTATGGTTCAGTTAATTTTTGGATGGAAACAATGGGGGCGGGGGGGTTTCTATAATGTTTCAGTGATTTTTTGCATGTGGGAAATTACACTTTTCTTATAGAACTTTCTTTCTAAGGATTGTACCCAGAAATTAATTTTTGAGGATGTTCTACTTTCATTTACTGATGGTGTATTCCTGAACAGGCAATGCAAGCCTTTTTCAAATTTTTATATAAACACACACATTTACAGGTAGTGCTATGAATTTTATATGACTGCAACTGTCTAATAGCCATAACATTGAGAAGGAGGAAGGTAATGAGGGTTTAATTCCTAAATCATCTGTTTTCAGTACCTACAGCCCTATAGAACCGGACCCAAGGAGATGAGTCACTGGTGAATCAATAAACTTCAGTTACAGTGATTATTAGCAATAACAATGATCTAATCTAAATTGAAACATGATGTAAAAAGGTGCATATGAAAGAACTGCTTCAACATATTTCTATTAAGTAAATTGAAATGCATATTGTTTTTAAAAAAATATCCCCAGTGAACCCAATAAGAAATCTAACTCCAGTCTTGCAATTCAAAGTCTACAAAACTTTCTGTGCAAGACTAACAATAAGTTTAACTATTTATTTCAAGCTGTTTATGTATGGGTCTTAAATGATATTGGCATTATGTTTAAACGTGTCTAAAATATATATATGACACATTTAAACATTATATATTGATAGATAGATAGATTAATTATATTTTGTCATGCTCTTAACATAAATGAAGGCTATTGAAGCATACTCATATTGAGCATTGAACCAATCATATTTCAAGGGATTTCTCACCATGTTAGGGCTCCTTAGTGCTCTTATCCATGGCACATGGTCAAATATGTAACAAAATAATTGCAATAAACTGTTCTTGGGGTTTACGATTCAAACTAAAAATTGTTCATGAATTACAATCTAAATCATGAGGGGTAGTATTTTATGAGAAGTATATTTACACATATAGGTGGATAAATACTAAGTTTGCAGCAATGATGTGAACAAGCTATATTTAGAGGTGTACCAGCCACATTTTAAGCAGATGTTATCTATTTACATACAGTCCAATTTTCATATGAAAAGACTAATCTGACAGCTAGAAACGTTACTATATCTACTTTCACATATTCATAGTAGTCCATTTTTGTGATCTTTTGCTGTCATTTTTGATAGATATTCTCAATACTTATAAAATGAGACTATTAATTTAGTAGGATGTTATCAATGGTTGTACTTGTAATATGTTTGAATTTTCTCTAATTTTACTCTTACCAAAATCCTACAATACCTCACTTGGGAAGGTGATAAAAACATACTTAGGTGATTTTTTTTTAAAAAGTTTTTTAATAGATTTTTAAAATGAGCCAGACCAACTGAAATTATCAGCAATGCTAGAATATTAAGGTAGGTTTTCCATTTTCCTTCACCCCCTTCCCCTTATTTTTCCAACTCGGCCACAATTACTTATTCTCATATAAACCCTCCAATTCTTCTCCTTTCCTGTAGTACAAAGAACATTGCCCTTAACTTGTTAAAAAAAGATTTAAAAAAAAATTAGCTTGCCTTATTAATATTTCTGGGCCCTTAAAATAGTATATATTAGTTATTTCCTTGTTTTAATAACTCTCACATGTGTTCACACACCATGTTTTTCACCAATATAAGTACACCTCTAGTTATTTTAGAAGCGAATGAAGTGTCACAGTATTTTTTAAATGTGAGGTAGTAATTTGGGTTCCACAATCAACATACATACTTAAAGCAGATATCAATAACAAAAAATTAACTTATGAATGATTAAGATTTTAAGAAATGATTGTCATTCTTTAGAAACAGTGTAGGTTCACTGGAATATTATAAAGAAAATGATCAGTAGTTGTACAATAAACCTAACAACATTTAGAATCAGTCTTAATGATATTTAAAAACTTTTCATTTGTTTTAAATACCATAGTATGGTTTACATTCACATCATTTTCCCATACACTTTCTGAGAAAAAAAATGATTTAACGGTTTTAACATTCATGTACTCAACTTGATTTAGATTAGAAATTATTATTATGAGATTTCATTTGATATCCCAATATATTATTTTTTTAGTGATAAACAAACAATTTACAAAAAACTGTAATTAATTAAGATTCACATAATAGCTAAGACAAACAAATACAATCAGGGAAAAAAATAGATTTGTAAAATGCATCAGACTCCTCCTTTATGAAATAATTGATAACTGGCAATGTAAGTATTCAGTTTTATTGTTTCTACTTGAACAATATTTTAATAATTTTGGCCAAAAATGTTTTTCTACAAAACCTCCAAAACACAGTGCTTAATTCATGTTCCTTAAACCCCCACCTTAGGTTTCATTTTATTACATGCAATGATTAATCAATGACTTACTTTATACGTAGATAAATTACATTAATTAATCTAAAAGTGTAATATGGCCCATATAGTATTTAGAAATAGATTTAAATGTTAAGACAAAATGTTGACTAAAATTTTGTTTACAAGATTTTATGATGACCATTCAATATTCAATAAATTTAACTCAACAAAAAGTTGTATTTCTAGGGGTGTGCAAAGCTTTGGAAATAAATAACAGATTTGATAACTATAATAAAGGAAATTGATAAAACTAAAGAAAAAGGAAAAATAAACTACTAAGAATAAGAATAAATTTGATGAAGAAAGCCCACCTTTCCCTAGGTGGGCTTTCTTCATCAAATTTATTCTTATTCTTAGTAGTTTATTTTTCCTTTTTCTTTAGTTTTATCAATTTCCTTTATTGTAAAATTATCTAGCCATTGGGCCACCTCATTTTTGAAAGATTTGATAACTAGAAAACTATGCCAAAAAAATTGACAGCTAAGCCAAAACATGTTCAAAAATTTTAATAAAAATGCAATATTTGTTATAAAAGATGTGTTATGTCTATTGTTACATAAAACTATGGTATTTAATCCTTTCTTTTTTATATAAAGGAATATCAAAAATATTCAAATATCAATTCAGTTTTGGGAATATTTGATTTACTCGATTCATCTTTGCTTCATAAAAAGTGTACTTTGCTCACCCCTATTATTTTTTAAATAAATGTAATAATTATAATCACCTTAGCATTAATTTAAATTGCATTTATATTATAATGTGAATGAATGGCTATAACACATTCTATTAGATAGTATCTATATTGGCGATCAATTTGACAGTGAAGGTATAACACATTGGAGATGGATAATGTTTTACTAATCACATATACTAAATAAATCTATTTTCAAATAAAACTTAAAAATTAAAGATTAATTAATAAAAGTATATGTACATGTGTGAAACTAAAGCTAAGGTAATAAAAAAGAGTGAAATATATATTAGTTTACTAGGCTAAGAGATGTTGATTAAAAATTGCAAGATTAAAAATTATTATGTGCAAGACGATGATTATTTGATAACAAACTTAGCATTCTACTTACCAATAAGATTATAAAAATGTACTTGTTATAATATATACTCTGGTTAAATGTTTAACAATGAGGAGGCCCAAAGGAATGATAAAAATAAAGAAAATATAAGAAAAATAAAATATTAAGTGCAAATTTAATGAACAGATAAAAAAAAATGGAGTGGTTTAATGTAAAGTGCTTCCTCTTCCTTCCTTTTTTGTTTGATAGAGGTAACAATTCCAAGATATTGCTATATTTGTGTTTATATGTGAATGTAAGACTACTTTTAATATAGAAGATAAAAGAAAGATGTTACCTTTGTTCATCGGTTTCTTCCCACATTTTTTTTCTCTTTCACTAGGTGGGCTTTCTTCATTAAATTTGCACATTTTACTTTTTTTTTATCTTTATTTCTATCAATTTCTATAATTATAAAATATACTCTGGTTCATTAAGCATTTATTTTAAGCTAATAAATGAACAGAATTTAAAAATAATACTCATTATAAAAGAAAAAATTGTACCACACATCTTTATTTAATAAACAGTGAAGGGAGGATCAAAGGCAATGGCCTGCACCACTTACCAACATATGTAGGCCACAAAGTTCACAGTTAAGACTAGCCTCAAACAATAGTAGACAAACATGAAATGTATTGTATTTTAACCAGCGGTATAGGTACTATTTTTGTTTCTAAGACTATAATACACACACACACATATATATATATATAATAAAAGGTATTTAATACACAAGTGGTGATACTAGTATGTAGGTCTGAAATTATATTATATATTTAAAATCAACTGCATCAGATAAGTGATGGTAATGAACGACAAGGAAGAGGATAAGATGTAGTGAAGTTATAAAGTTGGAAGTAGAGAGCAAAGCATGGGGAGTTGTTTTATAAAAATTAATTTCAACCCTACCAAAATATATACCTTTCTCATGTGGTGGGGTTTATCATAATCTAAAATATATATCCTAGAGCCTCAACCCTAGGCAACAATGAACAAACTATGATTTTTTTTTATACTAAATCATTAATTAATGGATTATATTGTTACTTTATATCAGAGCACCCGGATATTAATTTTAGTAAACTAGTCCAATTTCGATTGTACAATTTTAGAAGGGGTGAATTTATGGTACAAGTGCCATCCAGATCACACAGTTGGCAACACTGCACCGATTGTTCTATGGCTAGAGCTTGATCATTATTATTTGGGTTGCCTTTTCAAAGTTGTGTCTTGATTCTTGAATGTAGAGGGATAGGTTTTTATGCTTATGGTTATGACTGGTGTGGGTAGGCCGTCTTGGGGGGGAGGTAGTGTTAACTTGTGTTGGGTTTGGGGAGGAGGGGTGGTCTGCATTGGGTTTTATTATAGAGCTCATATTATTCTGATGTCATTGCACAGTTTTAAATCTAAATGGCATATTGTCTAGGTTAGTTGGTTGGTACTAGCAATTTAAAAAAAAAAATCTATATTCAAGAACTAAAAAACAAGTTTGAACCGGCAGCTACAGATTCCTACCGACAACGATCAACCTTTAGTCATAGTGCAGTCAGTGTTATACACCCTTCTGTTGAAAAAGGAGTATGACGTGGCCCAAAAATTACTGTGATGTATTTTGTTGTGTTTTAATTGTGAACTCTAACAACTAATTATTTTAGGTAAGTGTGTAGGACTTGCTCTTCTAACCAACTCTCAATATTCATTAAATAGTAAATTACTTAGGTTAAAATGCTAGTTCAATCTATATCCAAATTTGAACAAAGTAGTTAATAAGTACTTAAACATGTCAATGATGTTTAGACTACTTGGAATATAGAAAAGCACAATAAATAGTGTTATTAAAATTAGGCCATAGTAGCAAATTTATTTAATTTGAACAGACATCAATTTGCTCACTAAAATCAATGAGCAGTACAATTATTTTAATATATTCAATGTACTTGTAAATACAACAGCTAAATGAAGTTAGTTTGGTATACACTCACTGAATATTTGGAAATAAAAAGTTGATTATAAACAAAAAATCATTATTTGCATTGTCTAATAATAATCTATGTATTGTATTAAATGTAAAGTGATGATATATTTTTTGTAGAACCATCAAATTTATTCTTAGTAGTTTATTTCTCCTTTTTCTTTAGTTTTATCTATTTCCTTTATCATTAATAAACTAGTAAACTATCATAACTATTTATATCCTAATGAATGTTTATACATAATGATTGCAGTGAAAGACACCGTGATGGTATATATTATTCAGAACACTTGGCATGCCAAAGAAACACAGACAATACACACACAGCGAGCAACAACAAAATAGTTGACAAGACCAACAGAAAAATCAGGCAACACATCGGTGTTCCAGAAGTGCAGATTAAACTGGCTCAATCATGTCATTGTCGTCCAATGGCCCGACTCTAGGAGGATCACTATCATACACTAGAAAAAAATAAAATCAAAGAAATACCAATTAAGTTATCCTCAGTGGTTAAATTATTTTATATACACCATTTATTTACTTTTATTTACTATGGGAATGATATTTGTTAGGAGTATGTTAGCTGTCATGAGGAGAAACAAGATTAGGAATTAAGTTATCCGGGAAAGAGTGGGGTTACAGGGCGGAGAAATTAGGGTGCTCAAACGAATATTTTAATCAACACACTGTTTGATTAAGAGTATTAAAAATATGTAAACTCTAACTATTCAGTTACAATTGGTTTGAACACAAATGATTAAAACGGTTCAAATATAAAATGCAAAAAAATTTAATATGAAATTTGGCGGTCCTTTTGTCTGGCAAGTTGCAGGAACATCGGCGTAATGTTTGAACTCAATACACATCTGATCTGAACTCCGCCTCCATATTGACATCAACAATTTGAGATCTGTATTTGTACTTGATGAATCCCATCATAGAGAACGTTGATTCACACACGCACATTGATCCAAACATGGACAATAATTTTGAAATGCCCGATTTTAAAGTTGGGAGATTGTTGTCAGTCAGAATAGATTTCTACATATCCGTGACTGAAGAATTCAGGTAAATTTTAAAGTGTTCTAGATTGTGAAGAGAAATCAAATCATCTTCAAGTCAATGCTTATCCAAAGATATAAGGGTGACTATATCTTTGCTTGAATTTGTAATATCAAATTGGAATGAATGGATTACGCAATAATTCAAATGCTAATTTGAAGGTATTGAAATCAGAGAAATGTGATTCAAATTTATGGGTGAGGTTTTTAATCCAGTTTACGTAGAGTGGCCGCTTCACGTCGAGTAAACCACACTCCTAATTTTTTTCTAAAAATATAGTTAGGTTTTCGAAATGGGTCAAATCAACCCCCTCTGAATTTGTTCCAGAATGAAATCCAGTTTTGACTTGAATACTTGAATATGCTGTGCCAGCTCACATATTACTTTACCCTTTCACTGCAGCTTCACCTTTAATTCATTTAAGTGATCCATGATATCGCACAAAAAATGTAAATCATACTGCCAAGAACAATTCTTAATCTCAGAAAATTTTTCCATTTGATGTTTCTCAACAAGAAAATCTCGAGTTTGAGGAAGTAAAATGTTGCATACAAATTCTCCTGATGCAGAATGCAATGGAAGGTGGACAACATGTTTTTAACACAATTCTCACTCAAATACTGCTTCAAACGAGAAACAAATCCTGACTTACTTCCAATCATTGCGGGTGCACTGTCCGTTGTAATAGAAGCTAGTTTCTTCACATCCAGAACACATTTTTTTGACACTTCAAAAAATGTTTGGAGTATATCAGCTCCACAAGTATGGTCTCGCAATCCACAAATTACAAAGATTTCTTCACGAATTGTAAGATCGGGAAGCACAAACTGAACCCAAAATATTAATTGCATCGTGTCTGTAAAATCGGTTGATTCATCCAGTGCTAAAGAAAAACACAGTCATTTAATTGTTCAAGTAGTTGCTCTTCTATGCGTTTAGATAGTTCCGGCACTCGACAAGTAACTGTCCTGCAGCTTAACTGCAAATTCTGCACTTTTTGGAGGATATCACTCTTCACCTTGGATTCATAGTTTTTCATCAGAGTTTCTATCACCATGATCAAAATATATTTGACCATCTCCGAATTGGAAAATGGTTTCTTTTTCCGAGCCAAAATCCAGGCTGCTTTATATCTAGCTAACATCACCAATTCATTCGACGAAATAAACTGTTTCAGGCTTATTTTCTGATCTTGGAACTGTAATTTCAAACGGGCAATTTCACTGACACAATTACATCCATTGACTGGGAATTTATTGTTGAATTCACTGTGATTATCTTGAAAATGCTTCTTCAAACTGTCTGCCTTATTCTATATGAAACTTTTTTTTTGCACAGGAGGCACATGAGATTTTCATTTACTTGCATCACTACACATTTTTTATCTTCCAGCTTTCTTGAAAATTTTGCGTTATGCTTTTCCATTCACTTGTTTTTTTCTTTTTACCATTAGGTTCCGAATCAATAAATTTGTCTGCTTCACTCACCTCAGCACTATCACCTGCTGCTGGTTCACTTAGTTTTCGAATCACCCACTTGTCCATCTCTCAATAAGAATTTGTGAAAATTTTAAAATGACAATTTTTTGCGAAAAAACATAAAAAAAATAAAAAATAGAGAGAGAGAGAAAATTGTACACATGAAACAGATGAAAACACACCTCTTAAAATGTTTGTTATTACCTATTAGACACCACCCATTCAAGGTCAGGGCTAGACTAAAGTGCAAGAACGAAAATTGGTAAGGGGGTGAATGGACCCTAATTAATGTGAAAAATGAAACAGAAGAGCAGTCCCAAGTAACATTTTTCCTCAAGGCGCTGTTACGCAAGGCCAGTAGAATGAATCAACCCTTTGTTGTTTAAAAAATGGCTTCTAACACTATTTATTACAAGTATTTACCTTTTAGGGTATTTCCTAATACCCTATATGGATGAAAATTGGTTTATAAGTACAAACTACTTGTAATAAGATTAAACAAAAATTATGTTTTTTTGTGTTATTTTATTGGGGAGATATGGAGTGAGATAAATAACTGGGGGCCTGCAAATGTAGTTTGTCCAGGGCCCCGTGTCTGCTAAGGGCATCACTGATTTCAGAAAGACATGCAAATTATATATGTTAGTCAGATCCAAACATTATGAAGGAAGTGAAGGACAAAACATAAAGTGCTTATAGTATATTTTACCTGCGTTTAGAGTGCCTCAACGTGATCACTCCCCGGCCAAATCCTAGGTTTTCCTTGGGATTCCCAAGAAAGGCGTGATCATATCCATTGGCAAAGGGAAAATAATGGTAGAATTCTTCTCTGCAGAGATGGTGTTCAATGTTTGCAAGTAACGAAGCTGCACAAATTACATACATTTAACAAACAAGTCATCAACTTCTTACACAGAAAAATAAATTGATAACGTCAAAGTTGATTAAAAAAATTTGCTAGATTATTTTTAAATAGAGAATTATTCATGGAAGAAAGTAAACAAACATAAGCTGAAAACTATATGTTTCATAGCAAGTTTTAAATTTTGTAATACATGGTTGATACGTGTTACAATGGGTTCTATAATTTAAGTAGGTAGATCTTTTATCCTTTCATGATAAGACACAACAATATTTAGGGCACATTGATAGATTAGTCAATGATGACTTTGAGCCCAGTGAATATAACTATATAGTTAAGTGTAAAAAAAAAGGTAAAATAAATCTTGATATTTATAAGAAGCCCACTTTTGACCACTAACATTGATAGAAAGTAAAATTTGGCATTCTAGAAATGTATTTTATTTAATCTGTTGATTAAAAAGTCTATATAAAAAGTGTTCAAAAGCTTACAGTAATACTTCCTTTCGAGTAACTGTATCTCTTTAAGTGCAATGTTTAAGAATGAGGTAGCCCAATGGCTAAATAATTTAAAAATAATGGAAGTTAATAAAAATAAAGAAAAAGTAAAAATAAACTAATAAGGGTAAATTTAATAAAGAAAGCCCACCTAGGGAAATTGGATTTTACCCACATTTTCCTCTTTTCCTACTAGCTCTTACTAATTTATTTTTCCTTTTTCTTTATTTGTGTCAATTCCCATTATTATAAAATGTATCTCTTTAAGGAAGACCTCTTTTCACTTTTTGAGGTAATTGTATTATATTTGGAAGAATGTATAGGAGAGGTGGACAGAAACATATGAAAAAAATGAACAAAATATGGCTTTTAGATGGAAAAGAAGAACACAGTTCACACTTTACATTGCTGCCATTTTACAAAGAAGTACTGGCTTTTTCTTGAATTAAATCGATCATTACCACTAAATCCCCTGACCTTGGATTCATTCTAACAGAACTCATCAGGAAGGAGTGTGAAATGTGCAACGCAACGCAACGCAACTTTCCCCTCTTTAAAGAAGTTGTGTTGTGCGTTTCACACTTCTCCCTGATGAGTTTTGATAGAATGAAACCTAGGCTGGAGAAATGGACAGTAACGATCGATTTTATTCAAGAAGTAGTAATGTAAGGTATGAACTGTGATCTTCTTTTTATTGTAAAAGCCATATTGTGTTTGTTCCTTTTATATGTTTCCATCCAACTCTTCTATACCTTGTTTCAAATATAATACAATTATTATGAATTACTGTTTAATTTATCTTTCTTAATTAATTAAACATAAAAAGAATATAAATGAAATTGTATTGTTTTTTATTCACACCATTATGGCAACAAGTTTCCAGTTTTTAAATTATGGGCTTAATTAGCTTTAACAACAGGTTTAGATTAGTAGATATTTATTGTAATCTCCTTTAAGGGGTGTAGTATGAAAGGTACCCTGTCGAACATTAATACAAGTGCTCTTTCTTTAACATTCTGCATACATTGCCTAGATAAAGGAGTGTGCAAAGTCCATTTTTTCAATTCGAAGTGATCTCGAATTACATATCGGTATTAAATATGTTTGAAGGTGAATTGAAGTTTTAATATTTTGTGTTAGTTGTTTTATGACTAAAAATATTATATTGTGGTTATTTATAAAACTGTATACACTAAAATTACTTGTAAAATGTTTTCTTGCACAATTATTTGTAATAATTTGTTTTGTTCTGATAAATAAAGTTAATATCATAATTTACAATTCATTTACTTAAGTTTTTTTTCAAATTAATATTGATTTGTAATATATATAACAGCTCAGAATGGCACTAATTGAACATAAAGTGAGTATTTTAGCTGCCAATATTTGTATAGATCGAAGCCTTGTTGTAATTGTTTAAGCCAGAAATTTTTCACCGAGTTAGTACGAACCTGATAATTTTTTTTTATGCTTTGCACACCCCTAAATAGATATTTCACACACACAAACACATATACCTATTGGAATGTAATGATGATCAGGCACTTAATAGGTCAAGGTTAGTGTAATTGTGTTAAATAAGTGCAATAAATTCAAAACATCTTTTCCCACCAATATTCAAGTTTGCATGACCTAGTATAGTAATGTACCTGCAAAGCAGCTGGGCTCTCTCCAATCACATCAGCTGCCTCCTTAAGGGCCCGGGATGCCTTCATTTCTCCCTCTGCAGCAATGACCTTGGCACGGGCTTCACGGGCTGCTTCAGCTTCTGCAGCCATAGCCCTTTGAAGTTGGACTGGTAGGCGGACATCTTTACTATAATGATGATACAATGCCTCACATATAATATAATAACTAAATTCTTTAGGGATTGCAGGAGGAAAGTTTAATTAGGGGACTTTACAAGATCCGGAAATATTGTGTAGACAAGTAGGGATATATAAACAATATAATAAAGTGCAATTACTTTGTCATGCTCGAAAATTGACCGCTAGTACAATATGGAGTATCTATCATTAATTTAAAATGTTCAAAGTATAAAATAAATACATTTTCAAATAGGTTTCAATCTTTTTCAAATAGGAAGACTGTTCAAATTGTATATGTGCTAGAGAAATATGTGTTTGAATAAATAATACAAAGGATGAATGCTCAACACAAAAGTGTTAGCTTTAGAAAGATTTAATTTATGGATAATTATTTTATCCTTTTTTTTGGTCATCTGCTGAGCTATAATTGAGGGAGGTGGTGGGTGAGTGCTTTATACAAGGTCTCGGGTGTCCAAAATTTGAATCCTTATCCAGGATACAAATAGAAAATGTTATTTGGTGCCCTATCTTATCTCTTGAGTGAATCCAATTTAATAAAAGTAAAATAAGTTTGTTTTTAAGAATAATTTTGATTGGTTGTAGGAATATAAAAAAACACTTCTGGGGTGTATTTTGTTAATTTAGAGAACATTTTGCCTATTTACTATTACTTATTCACACCAGTGGTTGTATGGTAAAAGGTATCACTTTCCCAATAGACTTAACTACTGTTGACAAGGCGATCTGCGTTTGAATCCTGTTCATGCATACTGAGGGTGGTTTTTTATCCTAATTTGTTTCACATTCTTCATCCATGCAAATGTGAGGTACATTTCCTATAAATTATACCATCATAATCCTTACTCAAATTGTGTAAATATGTGAATAGCTAAATAAGAGGGGTTTGGGGGGAACGTATGGCTANGGGGGGGGTGTAAGACACGGTGTTAAAAAAATTATGTTGTACCTTGTTCTCTATAACATTTCGGTTCTATTTTAAGCTCCATCTGATAATAAACCAAAGTCCCAGTAAAACATGAATACTCCTACCAATAACTCACATTTCCACACGTTCCACCTTGACGCCCCAAGGATCAGTGGCCTCGTCAAGGGATGCCTGCATGGTGTGGGAGATGGCCTCTCTTTCAGACAAGATCTCGGACAAGTTGCGAGTTCCAAGAACGTTGCGGAGGGTAGTGGCAGCCAGGAGACGAGTAGAGTGGCTGAGAGATAGTTGAAAAAAATATATATACATACTATAAGAAAGGCAAGCATACATAAGCGAAAACTAATCAATTAAATAGTGTGAATTTATAAATAATTAAACCAAAGCAAATTTTACACAAACATAAATGAATAACCAGTTTTTGCTTAGTAATTAAAACCAATGCACAAAATATTATGATAAATAAAGATGTTTATCATTTAATATTTTGAGTGACTATATAAACATTTCCTCACATAACTTAAGTCATATATTTTTAAATACTGGAACTAAAGTGTCTACACAAAATACTATTAAACATTATTAACAAATATATTACCAACTGTCAATTTAATCAACTAATTTCGTGTCAGGCCATTTAAAATAAAACCATGATAGTTTAAAGTTTGAGTTGAGAAAATTAAAATTAAAAGTTAAAATTTATGAAAACACCATGCTTATAGTTACACAAACTATAAAAAATTATATTTGAGAGATTAATTAATATGAAATCATGGAAACACTAGATTTAAAATAAACTTGTTAATGCCAAAAATATTAAATCGTATATCAAAGTTAGTTTTTTGTCAATTCAAATCACTACTAAATTAATTTAGACTAGGTATGGAGAACAAGAACTTGCGGCCTTTTAAGTGTATTTTAAACAAAGGAAAAATGGCACCAAACGGCTAAAAATTCACTGTTAAAAACACAACAAATCATATAATTATGAAATTTTCAGAGTACATCAGTCCCCTTCCTAAGCAGATGAGAGTAAAACAGTCTGGACTATGGCAGCATGGCCACTGGCCAGAAGTAGATCATGGTCACTTAGATTCTGTTGTTGCTTGTTTCTTGGTTATTTTTTGCTTGGATTCTGTAGTTGCCTGTACAAACTTGTGTCTTGACTCTTGGTAGATGGATAGAATATTGTATTAATATTATATTTAATTAGTGAATTATTAAATTATCAGTTATTATATAGGTAGACACTAAGGGGGTGCCTGGATTTGGTTATATATTGGTGAGCAAGTTCCCACCAACGAAGCATTGCAATTGTGCAACTACAGTAGAGTCTCAGAAACTCAACAACCAGTGTAACTCGACATGCATACGTGCACATAGTTGTTGACGCCAGTCATTATAATCCAAGGTCATTCAACTGTATAGCCTCTCAGTTTGTTTGTGTAGCTCGAGTGGAACAGACTTGCTGTAGTGTTTTACAAGTTTTACAAGAGAAAATAGGATATAAAGATTTGTCTTAATGCTTCTTTAATTTAGTTTTACAGTTTCCATGATTACGACGCCATAAGTGTCGAAACATGTCAGAATAATGTATTCCAGTATCTTTCCTAGGCTGGAAATGCACAAGGAGTAATGGGACAAGAAAACAGATAAGGCTTAGAATAATATACTACGTTCTCTACTCCATTTAAACTCATTTCATATTTGTTAATCTATAAATTAAATTGTATACTTGTCAACTTTAATTCAAACTCTATTCAAACTTTAAACAGTATTTCATTATAAATGGTATATTCTCAAGTCGTTGTATGGCAATTCTCAATTATTTTACTATAACCTGTTTTGCAGATGTTAACCTCTTAACTTAAATTTCATAATTTTATTTTTTAACTTACTTGAGCTTAAACATTGTTTTGTACAACATACTTTGTTCTCTCTCTCTCTCTATATATATATATATATCTATATATATATATATATATATATATATATATATATATATATATAAAAGCCTTTTAACGTGTTTTCATTTATTTTAGACATATCATCTTATATATAACTAAAGTGATGATGAATTATTCATTTTATGTTTAATGTTTTTAATTTGACAAATTTTTTGAACAATATTTCTATGTCTTAACTTTTAATTCAACAAGCTATGTCAACAACTTTTAAAGGCTTTCTACAGCCTGAGGATAACCTAAACACATAATTCAAAGTCAAAGAAATAGAGCCCTGTCAAATTAAGAGCCTATCAAGAAACAACCTTAAAATGACATACCACTCACCACCAAGTATTATGAAGGACTAGACAAACCCAGAGTTATTCTGAACACAAGCTACAAAATCCTAACCTCATTACCTCTCACACAACATCTTTTAAACAGTGCTAAAATAATCACATTCAACCCCGCTACCTCTCCCCCATCTCGGCAATATTTTGGTTCACCCTAAATTGCCTGACCCAACCAAGAACAACAACATACAACATCAGGCCAAAGATTTCTTCCCTTGCAACAAACTAAGATGCATTACCTGCAAAATTCATCAACCTTCCACCTCATTCAACAGCAGACTCACACAAATGGAATACCCCTTGAAAAGACACTATGAATGCTCCACAGAAAATACTTATATGCCAGTTACAATATAACTACTGCATTGCCGAGTAAAGTGACCTCACCACAGGAACACTCAGACCACGAATGAATAGTCACTGTTTTGATACCAACCATGACCCTGACAAATCAGAACTTCATGCCTCAACACATAATGCAGATTTTGACTCATTTTATAGTACTAGAGTCATACGAGTTCGCCCCAATAGTTGCAATGCTTCCTAGCTTCATAGGTGGGAACTTGCTCACTAAAGTATAATCAAATCCAGGCAACCTCGTAGTCTCAGCTTTAGATAAATATATTTCCTTTTCTTCCAAGCAGGCCTACTCACACCAGTCAGTCATTTAATTACAAACAATAATATAACTGTAATTTAATAATTGAATTATTAAATATAGTATAAACACAACATTTTATCTATCTACTAAGAGTCAAGACATAAGTTTGAACAGGCAACTATTGAATCCAAGAAGAAGAAAAAATCAAGAAACGGGCAACAGCAGTATCTAAGTGACCATGCATGATCTATATATCTCTAGCCATGCTGCCATAGTCCAGTTGGTGTTTTACTTTCTTCTGCTGAAGTACGGCCACAAGATCAGACTTTTTCTGCTCTGTGTGATGTCCATCCTTCTCTATTCCGCTCCCGTATTCTCCTATCTACCTAGATACAGATACAATCATTTCCGTACTGTATACCACCGGTTCCTTCGTCTGATCCTCGGGGCTCCGCCCCGCGTCCCAAACCGCGTTCTCCTGACTATGTCAGGCCTCCCATCCCTGGACAGCCGTATCCGCGGGCTGGCGGTACGTTTTTTCACCCGAGCGCAGGCCAGCTCCAACATGATCGTCAGGGGCATCGGCGATTATGACGCTCCTGGCCATCCCTACCACCGAATCAGGGACGGCGTTGTGAATCCCTTCGTCGACGTCGGCAGGTGACCTCGGAGTCGAATCTGGGGAGTCGTGACCCCCCCTTCTAGTCGTGTGAGACTGGGAGGGGAGGTCGGATAGCGGGCGATGCCGGCCAGTAGGCCGAGTTAGAGGGCAGTGTACTGGTCGCCCAGTGTTTGGTTAAGGGCCCAGAGTGAATGATAGCCGACCAGGCAATATGTGCAGTGAGGTGAGGGCCTAAAAACCCCACCGCAATAGTTGCAATAGTTCGAGATGTGCCCTATTTGGGGATCCAGAAACAACTTTTAATTTCAATCTATTCAAAGGACTGATATATTAAAGAGCCCTCACGGGTTGGTAAATATTATTATTATTTCTTTTTATGTTTCATTATTTAATATGTTTGTATATAGAGTATAAGAATGGAAAAAATAAATCACTTAAGAAAGAAAGAAGGGGACTGATGTACCCCATAAGTTTCATAGTTATGTGTTTTTAACTTTGAACTTTGGGGTCTACAGTTTTGTGGTAAGTGTGTAAGCCTTGCCCTTCTATCATCTTTTCAGAGTGTATTTAATTAATTGAATTCCTACAACAGGATAAAGTGTTTTATTAATTTTTGAGTTGTTTAGTTTGTAGAACTCCATTATTTTTATTTTATATAAGATTTTATAATCCTTAATCCTAATGCTGGTATATTTTTAGATATACTTAGACAGTACATAACAGTTGACTTTCGAAATGGACACAGATTCGTGAAGAAAAAAACAGTTTCTGTCAAATATTCAACTATTCGTTTATTCTATTTTAAAGGTGTACTTCATGAATATATTATATATATAGAAAAAATTTGAAATTTGTCCTCCTTGAATCAAAAGGTTTTCATTAATAAGCTAGAGATTCCTGAAATTGCAGTAATTTATATTTAGGCTAACTCTAATTTTGTCAAACTGTATTGTACATTAAGTGTGTGGCATTATAAAAAATTTAATGCAAATCACCTGATTTAGACTAAAACTTGTTCTGTAGAATTGTTTAATTTAAGTTGTGCAGAAGAAACAATTCTACACATTGAATCATATTGTCATAAATCTCTCAAAGATACAAGGTGAAAATAATTACAAATTCAATTACCTGTAGTTATTCACCTTGACGATGGCGCCAAGTGGTTCATTGACGCGGTAGTAGACAACAGCATCCACAGTTACCGTGACAGAGTCCTTAGTGAGAACCTACATGCACAACATCAAACACAATCATGCACAACTCGATAACAGGCACACTCATGCAACAAAGCACACCAATTATTAGACCAAGATGACAATCAAATTCAGGATAAATCATTTTAATAAAAATAGCTACAACAATTTGTAAATAAAATATGGCACCCTATTGAGTCTTGATGGAGAAGGAAGATTTAAAAAATGTTGAACATTTTCAAATAAAAAGATAGTTGGGTTAACGTCATTCACATAAATACTTTGAAATTTTATAAAACATTTCAACTTTGGTAAGGAGGGTTAGTTTACTGTTAGGTGTTGGATGATAAACTATTATATTATAAGTACGTTATAAATTAACTTAATTAGGTCTTAATTAATCAACTGTGGTGCATCAATGAGTCAAATATTTACAAAATCTTGAATATTTAGTTCTAAGTACCCTTCGTTTGCCCTTAAAGGTATCAAACTTACCTTGCATTGTTCCACTATGACATAGCTCATCAAGGTAAGACTGCTACCTTTCAGGGTAAATAAAGTGTACAGTTGCAAAAACATTCTCTACTGAGATTTTATTAATATTCGGCTGCTTGACGACTTGTTGCAACAAACTAAGTTAATTCACAACTTATTTATAATACAGTTTAAACTCTTTAAACCGATAACTCCCGTGGTCCAGCACACTTTGAATCTGCTACCAATAGCTTGATGGCTGGCCACTATGACTGTGCTATTAGTAGTATAAAGGGGCCAAAGTTGTTTACACCAACAGCGAGTGTTTTGGTTATACATTCTTGTTTTGGCTTATATCCTGGCTGTAATTTAGCCCTTAATTATGTCTTCCAAGAGATCAAGCATCATGAAAGGTGGTGTATTATTTCCTGTTTTAAGGTTTATTCTACCTTGTATGACATAGAAAAAGTATATAGAGTGATATGACAAGACTTGGAGATAGGCATGAGGGCTATAGGGTTCTTAGGAGTCGAATTCTGTGATCTGGTACTTGTCAAGTATCAAACGTGCCAGACTAAATAATTTCTACTTTATAATTATTTCTTAACCAACACTTAATTTCTTACAGATAAAATATATTTATAATAGTGATCAACATAAAATGTAAACGTTAACTAGAAGAAATTGATTAGCACCATTGTACCAAGCAAAAGTTAAATGATTTTTACAAGGCAAACACTAATTTTGAAAATAAACACTGTAAAACAATTATTTTATATTTTTAAAATGTTGGGGAGTTGAAATAGTATTCATCAAAAAAATATATTATTATCTGTGATGCTTCAACATTTTGAGTATGACTCTGGATTTAACTAGGATTCGTAGTAGGTATTTGATTAGAAATTCTTACTATTAATATTCAAAAGATTTTAATTGGATTTGAAATGTCATTAGTTAATTTATTTTATCATCGCATCTTACTACCTGTAAAAGCTGTATGCACATATAATTATTACTATAATGGCGTAAGGATTTTAGAGGTAATTTCCAGGAATATGTTCAGGAGAGTGGGTAACCATATAGAAAAAAAAATCCTCAATAAACCCGACCAAGATTTTAAACTCGATTTCAACATCTTTAGCAGGCTAATCTAACACTAGCGTGGCACCTTGGACTGTTGGGCAACTGAAACGGATGATTCAAAATTTCTAATTCAAATATATCCTGTATTAAATTTGATAGAATGTAATCCAAAATTCACAGAAAAACTTTTCAATAATGTACTTTACTATAGAAACTAAAATCAATTTATCAAAATATTGTTAACAATTTCAATGTAACATTTCAGATGAGTCATATGGCGATATTTACATTTAATTTTAATGAATACGCTCACATTTATTTAACTTGACTATAGAAACTTGTGAACTGTGTAAAATAATAATATTTTTTATTTGAATACAGTTTTGATTACTGTATATTTTTTACTATGCTTGATTCAAAAATAGATAAATCTAATTTGGCTTGGTATTTAGTTTAAATTCAATAGGTACTGTTTCATGATAAAATCATTGATTCAAAAAAATTCCAAAGCTTTATAAGTTTTTTGATTTAGTAAGCAAGGATTTGAATTCAATTCAATTCAATTCAATTCGAAATTAAAGATCTTAAAATAACATTGATTTAATTTTGTGAATAATATGTAAGAAAAATACTAACCACGAAAGAGAGTGTCATCAAATGTTTTAAAGCCAATTCAAATAAAAAAAATAGCAATACAAAAGTGTAGTTTAACAAAATTAAAATACACAAAATAAATACACTAAC
The DNA here is from genome assembly GCA_902151445.1 of Timema monikensis. NCBI lineage: Eukaryota > Metazoa > Arthropoda > Insecta > Phasmatodea > Timematidae > Timema > Timema monikensis. The sequence goes on along the minus strand of CABFVZ010001745.1, from coordinate 11,221 downwards.
GCCATATTATATGACATATTAATTAAAATCAAAGTGAATGAAAAAAATTATGTAGAATTCCAAAATACTACTGAAAAATAAGTTTTAGTGCTAATTAATAACAATATTACAGAGCAAATTTGAAAAATGAATTCAAATACATATTCATAAAAGAAAACATGCCTATTTTTTTTTAAATGCACAAAAAATTCAATATGCATAAAATTGAAAAAATAAAATATAAGTGGAAAAACGTTGAAAATATCTCAAAAATTTGCCCTGAAAAAATCTATTAAACTGGAGTGTTGAAATATAGCTGAAAAAAAAAGTTTTTCACATTCAAGTGATGAAAAATGCAGCCACATCAATTAAGAACACAAGGTGCAAAACAAAAACTTATAAATTTTGTCTGGTGAGCGATGAGTGTAGAAGTGATTTGTCACCTGTAGTCCTCCACGTTATTAGTTGCCATGATAGGGCTGTTGACCCGGTAGAAAACAACAGCGTCAACATTGACGGTGACAGAATCTCTGGACAATACCTGCAAGTACATCGGTCTGCCAGACTAGTGACAGGGTGGAATAACACATTGGCTGGGTTAGTGTGCTGCGGTGGGTGGAAAAAGCGGGAAATACACTAAACCAGAGCATGGAAGTTTGTCACAAAAACACAAATTTAATTATACATACCAAACAAGTGCTAAAAATTTTTTGGGGGGGATTTTTTCTTATAATTTAACTAGAATTAAAGTTTAATTAAAAATGTTATCATTTATTTACAATCTATTTATTTTTTGTACTAAAGAATTAATATGAACAAACTAAGATTTGAAGAAAAAATAGTACTAATATCAATATGGGAAAGTTAAGCTTATTATGTTTTCTAAGATTTAGATTCAACATATCTACTGAAAGAAATAAACAATTTGAAATAATTTTAGTAAAAAGATAATAACTTTAGATAAAGAGTGTACATATAACCAAACAATTGGCATATGGCATCAGGCCATATGCCAATTGTTATATATATATATATATATATAAAACCATGCCATATGCCAATTGTTATATATATATAAAACCATCAAACACATGAATTAGAGATCTTAAACAGCGCGTTTGGGTACTTTTGTGGCTGGTAGAAACAAGTGTCCAGCTTGGTGTGTTAGAGAAAGAGAGAGAGAGAATTTGTAAAAGTCAAAACCAAAGAATACAAAAACTACAGTTAAAACTTCTTAAATTGCTTCCTATTTTGACTATTATTATTAGTAGCATTGGCATGATTTAAAAAAAATTCTAACAGTAATTTTAAGACTGTGCAAGAGTGATAATATTTTATTTTATTTTCCTATTTTTATAGTTGTAAAAATTTTTGATATAATAAAAAGACTATAAAATAAGTAATAATAAAGCAAAATTGTTATGTATGTTTTATTTAAATAGTTATAATGTTTAATTCAACTTATTATTATTATTATTATTATCCTCATCATCATCATCATCACTGTGTCTATTACCCGTTCGGGTTAAACGCAATTACACTAATGTGTAATGGTAGGGTGATTGTGAGATTAAATGGAGGACTTACAGCTTAACGTGGAATCCTGACATTCCCCACATTCACAGGTTGTAATTTAACTTAATAATGCCAATTCTTCTCCAAGTATTAAGTAATACAAGTAAAAACCTTAATTTTTTTATGGGTGTACAGATAGAATAGCATTATATGGTAAATATAATTTAAGCATGGTCTGTACCATATTTTCCAAAATATTAATTTTTATTTATAAATAATGAAATTGAATTGGCAGCAGAATTTTGCATTCTTTTATAAACAAATTTCCTAATAGAAAACTAATTTGTGTTTTGAAATTAAATTTAACTTTCCTTATTTAGCAATAAATAATGGTTCATTTGAAGTTTTTCATACTATCGTATTTTCAAAACTGGAGAGGAAATTGCCTGAAATTACATGATTTTCACAGAAATAAATACAGCTAAACCGGGCTGTACTATTGAGAACCAAACACATGGGGAAGAAGATCAATAGCCAACTTTTCAAAATCAGCTGAGAACAGTATTGAGATACAAAAAAATATGAATAGCATGTGCGAGCTCTTTCTTGACAAGCAGTAGTTTCCTCCTAACAGATATAAGTCCCCACTTATGTGTGAGTCTATTCTTAGCAAATGATAATCCTATCCTTTGTCCCCTACCAATAACACAGGTTAGCATAGGTGTGTGCAGCGTGAGTGCCATAGCCCCAAAAAAATCAAGAAAAGTTGGAGTGACAAAAGAACAAAGTACTTAACATTTTTTTTTTTTTAATTGAGTTGATGAATATTCCAAGGGTAGGGTTAATTAATGTAAGCTTGAGAACCTGCAACAATACCTCATGGTCCTGTCCATCGAACAAAGGCTGGCTATGCATAAGGGCTTAGATGACATCATTCACTATAGTTAAAAGAAAATTGTACTTTTCAGTCAATATATGTTTGTTTATAAAATTTGTTTATCAAAGAATAATCTTGTAAAATAAGACATTGGTTCTTTTTTGTTTATAATTTATTATAATTGTTAAAAAATATTCAAACATATTCTCAGGGGACGGGGGCGTCAATATCATTCCCTTCGTTTTCAAAGTAGCAATCAAATCAACCACACCTTGCGCACGCTTATACATGTTAGTCCTCTCTGATTCCCCCCCTAATATGTAATAGTCACCTTTTAACAAGTGCTAATCTCCTCCTAGTGTGTTAGCACTCTCAACAAAGGAGTTACCAGCTCCAAGCCAGACCAAATTTCAAACTAACTGTGCAGTGCTAACTCCTACTTGCTATTTAAACACATTCAGAATTGAAGAATAAACATATTAGCTTTCTTACTCACTGCAAGGCCTGAGAATCTTAAATCTGAATGATATCACTAACAGATGAAAAAATACAGTTTAAATCAAGTATTGGCAACAAACCAATACATAATATAGATAAATGTATTAAATATAATAAATAAACTTAGGATGACTTGTAATATCAAATATAAGTGTGGGATAGATCAAGCTAAAGTGGGCCAGAAGTTGTCACTAATAGCCTGCAAAATTAATAAATGAGGTGATACAACAGAGCATGACTATAACTAGAAATTAAAAAAAGAACAATAAATGATTGTTCCCTCTTTTATACCAATGTTAAGGCCGCATTACAAGTAACGAATTCCCATAGGCTTCCTTGTGGGGAAGTTGGTATGTGTAATGCAGCAACCATGTGGGGAAGACCATATCGATCTCTCCATGAATATTGAATGCTTGGATATTTTCAAGAAGCCCATGGGATGTTGATGCGTCTAGTAACAGCATGGGCTTCTCCACGTCAACTTATTCCATTGTGCATGCAGCAGTCTCTGATCTCACATGTTTTCCTGCAGGCTCTTATCAGTGTATATAACTGCAGGAATAGTTTTTTTGTTGCTATGAGGCAACTTGTAGGTTTGTGATTGATCATTTTTCTTAAATATGACTGATTTGCATTGTCACACTAAAGAGTTTCTAAGTAATTGACCTTTATAAAACTATGCCGTGTTTTCTTCCTTACTATCAAACATCTTGTCACTAACTAAACAGGCAGTAAGACTCAACTCACCAATAAACCTACTCTTAGAGAAAATGATGGGGAAGTAGCTAGTGTAATAGGTAATGACCTCCAGTAGCTTCCCCATTAGGAAGCCCATCTTAGGAAGCCCAAAGGGAAGTTGTTACATGTAATATGACCTTGAGTGACATATTAGCTGTTTATTATGTTTATTTGCATTGCCAAGAACTAGTGTGTTGCATGGTTGTTAAAGTTGTCAGAACTTGACTAATTGCCACTTCTATTTCTACTGTATCTAATGAACCGTTAGAAATATTCATTAACCTTCCATTACAGGTCACTACAATGTGTATATCTCACCAAAATAATCCATTATCCATACTTTCTACTTCCCTTCAATGTACGAGGGCCATCCAGAAAGTAAGGTTACGACATTTATTTAGAATCGAAAAATGCTTGTATTTAATTGAAACTCACAGGATACTTCAGAAATATATTATACTATTTTTCAACATAATCGCCGTCGAGATCAAGACATTTCTGTAGTCGGGGCACCAGCTTTTGTATGCCAGTGTCATAGACCTCCGCCGCCAACTCTTTCAGCCACTTCTTCACAGCTTCCTCGACCTCCTGATTGTTGGAAAAACGTTTCCCACCCAAAAACTCCTTTAGTTTAGTGAAAAGGTGATAGTCCGAAGGCGCCAAGTCGGGTGAATAGGGTGGGTGGGTGACAATATCCCATCCAAATGATGTCAGCAGCTCCTGTGAAACTCGCGCGGTGTGGGGCCTGGCGTTGTCATGCAGGAGGCTGACTCCCCGGGTCAGCATTCCCCTTCTGCGGTTCTGAATGGCTCTTCTGAGTTTTTTTAGGGTATTGCAGTAAGCCTCTGCATTAATGGTAGTCCCTTTGGGCATAAAATCCACCAAAAGGACGCCCTTACGGTCCCAAAAAACAGATGCCATGACTTTTACGGCTGAATGGGTTGTCTTGAACTTTTTGGTGGCTGGTGAAGTGCTATACTCCATGACCTTCCCTCATGAAACGTTACATATCCCTTGATAATTTGATGGTTGGTTGTGTTTTAATTAAATAAGAAACATACTTTTTAATAGGCTTATTGTATTTTAAACTAATGTGGTTTATTTAAAATATTAAAGCCCATATACCACACTGAAAAGCATGTTGTCTACTTTAAAGATTCACCAGGAGAATATCGACCATGCTGAGAAACATGTGGTCTACTTTATAACTTAACAAAGAGTGCCCAAGGTAAAGAGTGGTACATATTCGTGTTGTCTTCCCCTTCCATGATATCTCTATCACAGCCCTTTATATAACCTATCAGAGATGGATAACTAGTCACATTCGACTTACAGGGAAAGCGAACTAGGTCGAGCTGTGTGGTGGCTTCTCCAAAGATATGCTGAAAAAACATGTCTACTGTGTCTCAACATTTGAGCAGCTCCTTACTAAATTAAATTTACTTTAATGTGAAATAAAATTTATATAGGAATTAAATCAAATGTGTGTTAATTTATAGGCCCAGTAACTAAAGGATGAAAACAGTGTTATTACATGATAAACCAACAAAACCATCTACCACATGTTCTCCCTCTACATCCATTCAATTATATTAACCATCAGAATCATCCATTATTCAGTTTGTACAGCTACTGACCTCTTGGGGTGGAACGTCAAAGGACACAGTTCTGAGGTCCACCTTGCAGTAGGTGTCTATGCATGGCAGCACAAAGAATATCCCTGGGCCTCGAGCTCCGCCCTTACGAAGTCGGCCGAGCCTGAAGATAACGGCTCTCTCATATTCCTGCACCACCTGAAAGATACACGAGAGCAGTAGGTAGCGCATGTGTGTTAGTAATAGGGTAGGACATGTACTAGCCGTAAGTGTGTAGCTATTCCTTATATGAAAATCGAGGAAAATTATAAATAATATAAAAAAATATTTGCTGTAGAGTAACTAACATTGACAAGCTATAATTATATTTAGCTTCCAACCGTTAAAATTGACAACTGCTATAAAAAGTGAGAGCCGAAGAATACTTACCATGACAAATAGGTGCAAATGTGCAAAGGAATAAAACTAGTAACGTTTTAATCTATCAAAAAAAAGTTCAACTCTCCAATTGAATATAGAGAAAATAAAAATAAATAAAGAAACTAAGCATAAAGTATTAAAATATAAAGATTAGGATGCATGGTCACTTTCTTGGTTTATAAGATAGCCCTTACTATGCTTGATAAATGATAATGCATACTTGTGATGTGGAAATTGTTCTCACCACTCAGTAGAATACTTATTAGTTATTGGTCAAGTATGAAAACCTTCTCATGTACGTAGGGCAGAGCATATGTGTAGAGTTGGTCAAATGAAGACACAGTGGTTAAGAACATAGCATTATTACACTTCATTTACCAATTATCTGGAATGTAACGTTTACTAACATTTTCAAATTAAATTTGGAACAATACCTCCCAAATAAAAGTTGCAAGAGATATTGAGATTCAAACTAAACTGTTTCAACATTTCTGAGAAGGAACAAAATTTTTGATCCCATATATTTGAACGAATATGGGGGACTTTGATACCGGTACTTGACATTTCTATTTGTCCCTCAGTATAATTGATTATTCTTATCAACTACAGAGATAAATAAACAAACAAAGGGATATAATTATTCCAAACAATGTCTGCTGTTATGTTTATGACAAAATTATTTTTAGTTGTAGTTAAAGATAATTTGACAGTGACTCGCATTGGTGGTCATGTGGTCTAAAAGTCAGGCTCGTTGTTGGTTGCTGATGATGAGGTTGGGGTAATAATCATGTTTGGGTTTACTTAAGGTGTTAAGTAAATGAAAGCCAATGCTAAAGCTATAATTTAGGTCAATGAGGCAAGTGCTAGTTATAACTTAGGTCAACGATCCAGTGCTAGTTATAATTTAGCTCAAATAACCAATGCTAAGGTTATAATTAAGTCAGAGACAGTGCTAAGTTATAATTTAGGTCAAAGAGCCAAGTGATGGTTACAGTTTAGGTTAAAGATACAATGCAGAAGTTATAATTTAGATAAAAAATCCAGTGCTTAAGTTATAATTAGGTCAAAGAGATAGTGCTGGTTGTAGTTTAGGTTAAAGAGCCATTGCTGAAGTTATAATTTAGGGCAAAGAGACAGAGATGAGGTTATAATGTAATGCTCTTAGCCCAGTGAACGTGGGGGATAGTACTTACCAACACCCCACATGAATTTAAGGAACATTATTTAAATAAGACAACAAATCAAGACTTGATAATTCAACTGGTGGTATTGTATAGATTGCCCATGCATTTTGATCATTTTTTAAATTTACTTTTATGTGCACTTGTGTCTTAGTACTCCATTGGGCTAACCCCATATTTACACTAATTAGTAGGTATGGATGAGGAATATATAATTCAGAGGAAATGTACCTGCATTTTGTGTAATATATACCCATTCAATCAACATAAAGAATTGAATAGCTTAGTTTGGAGTTTGGTAATAAAAAAACATAGATATCTTCCCAACTCCAGATGACTAATAGCAAAATAAAATGTGCATGAAGCAGTATCTAACCTTGAAGCTGAAGCATAGTGAGAACGGGAAGGTGAAGATCAAAATAAGAATGGAGCCCAGTGTAGCGATGATCTCCACGCAACCCATGGGCTCCGGCTCAGCTGGAACAAGCAACAGTTATTTATTATTATTATTATTATTATTAATATTAATATTAATACATTGCTCACGCATTTTATAAAATTTTTGTTTATACAATTTTGTTAAGAAAATATTCACCTCTGCAATTTATGACAATTATAATCCATTACTAGAGGATTTTAAAACATTTCCTCCAAAAAGTTAGTTGTATTTACATCCCTAAACCAATATTGAAGACAAAATTTTACTCCTGTGTAGTGATAGTTTAAACGTGGTGGTTACCAAAGTGTTATGTACTGCCCCTCAGGAGATTACCTAAGAGAGGAGCTAAGAATCATGGGGGTTGCAGGAGGGGTACTAGAGGTGGTGGTATTATACTCCTGCTAAATAACTTTGGGAAACTGGAATCCCTTCATCAAGCCCATGCATTGCTTTAATAATTTATTGGACAGTAAAGTAGTTACTAAAAGTGGTATTTAAGAGACTTGCTATGTAACCATAAGACTTTGAAAAGTTGGTATCACAGAGTGAATCTATCAATTTTGTTAAATTAATTAAACTAAATAATTTAATTAGAATTTGAATTAATGTGTCATAGAATGTTATAGTTTTGAATTTTTAAATCCATCAATATTGCTAAATTAACTATCTTAAAAAGCTTTAATTGGAATTCGAATGATTGTGTCATTAAATGTTATTTTTTGAATTTTTAAATCCATCAATTTAGCTAAATTAACCAAACTATAAAAGCTTTACCATAATTGGAGTTTTAATAAATGTAACATTAACTATTATTGTTTTGAATTTTTAAATCCAAAGATTTTGCTAAATTAATCATACTATAAAGCTTTAGTTGGAATATGAATAAATGTGTCATTAAATGTAATGTTATACATTTTATTGTGTTATCTTCCTCAGTTGGTCTTCTAAACCACTACTCTGAATAATGTTTTTTAAAGAGTAAGGTAGGGGAACTTGGGATGAGTTTATGGAACCAAGGGAGTGATGGCCTAACACACCACTGGTTTAAAATATTGTCTGACACCTTAGTTCAACTTCAATCGATTATTATGTGAGTTTTTTTGCTATTTATTTTAGCACAGCATCTTATTACCCTTTCAGGCTATATACTCTTTGGTACTAATTAAGCTAATGGTTTTAAGGGATGAGTAAGATTATATTTAAAGGAAGTTTACCCACATTTGCATGGAGGGAGAGTAGAAATAAAAAAAACTCACTACACTTGACCAAGATTCAAACCTCGATCTCATAACCGGCATCTAGTCCACTACGAGAAAGACCCTTTAGACTATGCGGCCATCAAAGCGGGTATGTATATTGTTGTATTGGCTTAATCCCAATCTTGGTTCAATTACCTGCGAGGGCCTAATATTAATAAATGTTGTGAAATAGGGTTTCTAAGAGGTAAAATTGAATCATGCCGATGGCCACACAGTCAAAGTCATTTAGTCTGGTTTGGCTTGAATGAGGATTTCGGGGCTCAAATCCTGGCCAAACCTATTGATAGTAATTTCCCCCCCCTAATTGGTTGCCCAAGCTTCTTTCAAGCAAATGTGTGTACATTTTTTAAAACTTTATCTTCCTCAAGCCAACACATTATTGTAATTAATATACATGCGTAACCCCCCCCACCCCCCC
>CABFVZ010001744.1:117555-169029 GCA_902151445.1 Timema monikensis | reverse complement strand
TATATATATATATATATATATATATACACACATACTTGCTTATGACATCAGAGTTTGTCAGCTAGGCATTCCTCGTCTTCTTCTGGCAGTGGTGGACATGTAACCGTATTCTGAGGTTGGGACACCATTTAGGTGGGAATACGTTACTCCGATGAGATGATGTGATGAAGAGTGTGGTCAATAGAAGTCTGTTTACTTACTTAAGTCTAATTAACCAGACCATGGCAATTATAGGAACATTTTCCCTTAGCTGATTTCTAAAAATTATTCAAAATCATTACTAAAATTTTAAGAAAATTACAGATCACATTACAGCAGTACAACATTTATGTTCCACACCAAGAAACTATGGAAATAACTCATCAGAACACTTAGGTATATGCAAGTGATAGATGCAATTGAGCCACAGTGTCAACCAAAAGTTTATTTGATAGATACAACGCTGCAGTTGGAGGGTCATGGCTTCGTGAGCGACGAGATAAGGTACAGAGTCTGTTCACAAAAAGGAAAAATAATCGATACCATTTACAACTGTGAAGTCTGCACTGATATTCCTGGAATTTGTTTGAAACCATATCTTAAAACGTTTTATAGATATATTTGAATTTATTTTATTCAGTATCAATTTATACCAAAATCAATTGAAAATCTTTAGACGCCCACATAGTTCGTATTATTGTCAGCACTCCAAAGAAAATTAATAAAGCAAATTTATTTTTTAATATCTAGTAGTCCTAAAAGTGTAATCTTTAATTTTTTAAATGCTGAATTACAAACAACAACAACAAAAATCCGCAACCAACTGAACCCACAGTTACAGGTCAGAAGCTAATCTGTAAGTCATTTATGGCCTTGTATCAAGGCATTGATCTGTTTTAAAGATGAACTTTTATTACGAGGGATGAATAGTTAGTTTTAGAATTGACACAGACTGATTTTCTTAAGATGCCCATTATTTTTAATTTGGAAGCTTATTTTCCCACAATGGCGGGGAAAATTTACAATCTACTGTATGTACAGTATATTATTAGCTAGTTTTATTAATAATGTAAATATAGACTATACTATCAATAAGGAAGTATTATTGAAATTTTTATAAAGTTTTAAATTAAATTTATAATTAATTAATAAGAGAATAAATATCCCTAAAGTGCCAAATTTTAGTGATTTTTAATCATTGTTGGTGCCCACAGTTGTTACGGATCTGCTGAACTTTCAGCCTCCAATTCCACCATAAAGATTAAAATATTAGTATATTAAATATATTAAAATATTTTAAACAGATTTAATTATACCCAATGTTCAAAAAAAAAAAAATTTTAACATCTTACTACCCGTTTGGGCTATACGCTTATGTGCTAGTTACGCTAATGTATTAGGAAGGTAATATTTAGAGGAAGTACACTAAATTCAGCGTTTGGAAAAAAAAAACACCCTCAGTACACCTGACCTAGATCCGAAACTCGATCTCTCCATCACCAGCACTCTAGTCTAGCACCCTAGACCATGTGGTCTACGAAGCGGGTTTTAATAATATTAAACTGGTTTCGTGGCTAAGAGATAATGGGGTCGTGTAAACTACTAATTCTGGCATATTGGACATAATAAAGGATGTTTACTTAAACTCACTATAACTTTGTGATGATTGGTGGTCAGGTGAGCATTGTTCAATGTTTATTTCCTTGTATGCATGTTTAATTATGTGTATATTACATTTATACATTTTATGTAGGCCTATGCACACATGCATTTATAAATACGTCATATTTACAAATTCATTTTTGAATGTTAATATCATTTTATTGTATGTCGTCATGTGTTTGTGCACGCTTATTTTCTAATTTTGTTATCTAGACTCAATTTAATAAATTAACTTATGTATTTAAATATATAATTTAGCCAATAACCCGATAATATAAAATGATTATTAATTTTACAAATCAAATATATTTAAGTTTAACATATTTATTTTATTGTTAAATTAACAAAAGTATAAACATGAATTTAAAATATACTTTTTGTTTTTATATAGTAGGGGAAAAATACTCTTCCTTTCTCTCCCAATATGTGAAAAATATAACTTTTTTTTTTTCAAAATCCCGCTTTTACTCGTAGATGACAATAATTTATTTACATAGTAAGTTTGATAATTTGATTTTTTGAATAATTTATAAATACAGATTAGTTTATATTTCATAGTTAATATGTATTTAGTGCTAAGGATTAAAACTGAGATGATATTGAGAATATAAATTAGATATTTGTGTCATTTTTAATTTGAATCCAATTAGAAAACTAATGAGATGGAAGCAAAGATGGCACAAATTAACATAAATATTAATAAGAAACAACCAGTGTAATACGAGTTTCTAAAGAAAATATTTACTTAGGTACTAAACCAATTTTAATGGCTGCTTTTTATATACAGAAAAGCTTTCTTTATACAGCGTTAATTATTATATTTAATTTAATAGAGTCGTCTCAACCTTACCACAAATAAAATATAGCCAAACTTTTTAACAGGTCTTCTACCAGTTACTAAAAAGCATTTTTTGAAATATTTAAGAAAATTATAGGATGAATGTTTAGTTAGATGGTAATTATTATAACACTCACATACTCTATTGATATTTAATCATATATCATTATAACAATATTTTTGTATGGGTAGGAGAGACAAATAATTTCTGACGTGAAAACTCTACAGTCAATAATTTAGATATGATAAATAAAGTTCAAATCTTTGCTAACTCCACTATCAATATTGTAGGGAAGACAAAAAAAAATTCAAAGCCCTCTTTCAATAATGTAGTGAGGATAAATAAGTTTATAAATTCGTCAAAGCCATTTTCTTACTGAGGTAAATTATTTTTTAATTCAGTATTCATATAGTTCAATAATATATGATATTCGAGCTGTTATAAATTTAGAGGGACATTTTAACTTGTGATTGGAAACAATATTTTTGAAAATACAAAACATTTGTATCTATTTGATTAATGCTCTCCATTTGTTACTGAGCTATTTTAAAACTAAGTTATGTCATTTATTTTATCGAGTTATTTAAGGAACTGAATTAATAAAAGTTATTACATCAGTTACAAAAGTTTATCAATATGAGGTTCTTTATAACATAAAAGGGAAGCAAATCAGCTAATTATATAATATTTTGCCAATAATACGGATAACCAGAGTCCAACCCTTATTCGGATGTATTGGGTGTGATTCACAGTATGGTTTCCAAACCTCTCTTCATCATCATTTTCCGGTCTCTCACAAGCTAGTAGGTTACTAGGGTTTAGAAAAATAAACTGTTTTACTATCATTTGATTACAAATGACTTTATTACTAGTGATATTTCAAAAAAAGTATATGTTATATCATAATATTATATCTTAACATCACATGACGTTATGTATTGTTCCAGTAAATCATATAACTTGCAGAAAGTTTCTTAATATTTAAACCTGACTGTAGTTTAAATGGTTGATATTCATTTATGTCAATAAAACGTCACGAAAAGAAAAGTGTATAATCATTTTTCATCATTTTATAATGTAAACGATTGATGAGTGACCTATCTCTTTTCCCTTATTTCTCTCACACGTGAGAGCGTCACACCCTACATCGACGTTTAAAACTGATTACAGTGTAATCTAGTGAGAGATATCGATAATCGAAAAAATCACTTAAATCACTGCGCCCATGCAAAAATCTCTGGCGTATCCGCCATTTTCACGCTTCACGTGGCACGGTAAGCCCCGCACTTTAAGGCAGACGAGAGATACAGATTGCAGCAGGGGCCATCCATTTTTGAAGTCTGCAGATTATCCCTATTGAACTAGTAATAGAAGTTACATTTAACTTAGTTTATATATACACCCATCAATCCTCTCCATTCATCGAAATAGGTTCATGTTACAAGTTTTGTTGAGAGGAGTGTAGTATATTACTACACCTTCACTTCTTTACCTGAGGAATGGTAAGACTTACGTTGAATACACATTATTTTTTTGTAAACGAGTGAAAACCAAAAAATATGTTATTTTATCTTGTGCTTCAAACACGAGGTTTACTACCAAAATAGGGAAGGGGAGAATATTTGAGTGGAAATTGATACACGTTAGTATGGATAGAGTATAAAAATCTCAGGGATGATTCATAACTGAGAAATTACTCCTCTATTACAGCGTTTTTCAAATTGTGCTCCTCCATGATTATCTCAGCCTCCACAAGGGTATTTTAGAATATTCTATATTTGTCTTTCATGTTATGAAATAACATAAGTGATTAAGATTTCCAATTTCTTCAAATTTGATTAAAGGACAATTGACAAAGATGCGGCCAGAACATGTTATATTTCCGTTTGTTTTATATTTGTTAAATTAAACTGTCGTTATTGAATGTTCATACTATTTGTGTAAATATTTTATGAAGATTGCAGAATATATTTTTTTCTTGTTCAAGGGGTCATTTATTCCAAAGAGTTTGAGAACCACTGTTCTAGTTCACCCAGACAATATTTAAACCACGGCTTCCCAGTACCTATCAAACCACTATATTAAAAACTGGACGTTTTGGTTAAGGGATCATCAAACTTAATTGAATGAGTGATACATTTTCAAAATGTCAATTTGTTTAGCGAACCACCCATATTAAAAATTTGCCGCATCACGTATTTGATATAATTGTAGCCTGTACAGAGGATACGCCATCACACGGTTGTTTATTTGAGTGGGTGGTTTGAATTCGTATTGTAAAGAAAATAATGTAGAGCTGTTAGTTATTTTCTTACTAAAACGAACTGTTTATTGCTAAAAAAAAACTAGGTTGATTAATTTTCAAACAAAATGATGGTCAAATATATACAATATTAACATGATGTTTAACTTACTGCGAAGAACGGCATTCATTTTTTTACACACGTTGTTTAATGTTTTGGAAGTAGCTTTTCACTACTATTCGAATGCATTTATTAATATTTTATCTGACATATCCCATCCATAATTTAAAAATTCTCAAGAAATTCTTTCAGGTAAAATGGGGATCATAGCCGATCTCGTTCCCATGTTTTCAAACCAGGGAAATATCAAGTATACTACTCGTCCTCGATTAGGCATGACACGGGTTTATTACAAAAAAAATTGTAAAAGTAACATACTAATTTGTCGATGACAAAATCACTCCAATTCATAAGGAAAAGTCAAAAGTAAAACTCTCATATTATTCTCTTTAATATAGTAACCCGACACATCCATTATAAATTGAAGGCGGGGATATTTTCCCTTTTTATATTCACACAACTGATTTTTCAGAAATACCAACTTTTTCTTACATTTACTGGACCGGTAGGGTGGTATTTAATTAATTCTATTTAACTTAATATGTGTGTAGATCTGAAGATTAAAGCGTGAATAAAAACTACAATCTAATGGTAAAAAACAGTAAAATGATTCGCTTAAGTGCAAGTGGAAGGTCTCGCATGCATTGGCGGTTTTGTTAGCGTAGAAGAAGACTCAGCCCATATTATTGTCGGAAAGGTATCTTCAGGAGAGGTGTACGTATCCGTTAAATAGTCAATGAATTTTGATAAGCCTTCATCATTAGGTGACACAAATTCCACGTCAAAGGTGAAACAATCTTCAACTTTGAACGGATCTAAGAAAAGCAGACCAGAAAACAATTTCACCCATTGGCCAATCTTGTTCGTAACTATGTAATGTGTACAGAACTAACATCTGGACCTTCCTCCACCAAGCTTGGTTCAAGTGAAAATAACACCCGAAAGACTTTAGTGTTGGACCAAATGATTCGCACAGCATTGTGAATGGTTTTTTCAAATTCAACAACAACATCACGAAGTTGTAAGGGCTGAAGAAATTATAAACAAAGTTCACTAATTGTTTTGATGATATTTTGTGTAATATGCTTTTTTTATTTTTCAAGAGGCAAAAGACCAAGGGGATGTATGATCCGTTAAATTATCCATGACGAGTGAATAATTGGAAGAAATCTTTTTGACTGTATTCAAATTTTTCATCAATATACGTAGGAGACCCTTAAAAATTTAAGGTTATAAGAAGTTCAAAAAATACATGAAACTTTAACCACTGATTTATTCACAAGAACTAAACTCTCACCTTTCTTGGTTAGTAGACATATTTAAGCAATTGTGGTGTGAACTCCATTGATGTTAGTCGGAGGCTTGGGCTTTAGAACGTAACAAAAGTTAAACCCTTAAACACCTAGTTGCGATGAAAAAAGAAAGAAGGAAACTCACCTATTATGTTTAAATATGCTTCTCACTTTCTGTTCACTCACCGCCACTTACTTTCACCCACCACGATGTTTATTAAATAATCTAAATTTAAAATTATTCAACAGAAAAACGATGTTGCGACGTTGGCTAACTACTTCATTCATGTCACACATAATCATTTCTACTGAAGTGATACGAAAAGACTAGGCTGAACCGTGTTCACAGAAAAGGTAAATATTAGCAACTTCGGAACGAGCCGTGTTCAAGAAAAAAGTAAACATTTTCAACATTGGGGCGAGTCATGCTGCCTGGTTTTACTAACCTCCATATTCGGGACGAGCCGTGTAGCCCATACATTTTGATCTGTGAGCCCACTTCTGTGTGTGTGATTTTTTTAGCTTCTTTGGTTGAAAATGAAGACTCACAAAGACTGGTAGAGCAAGAACAATGCATTGGATAGGAGTTCAACACGAACCATACCAGCTTGTGTGGCTGAATGATTTAACACGCTACTCTCGCAATACACTGGACTGCCGATGATGGGGAGATTGAGGTTCGAATCTCGGTTGAGTGTCCTTAGGGTTGTTTTCCCCAAAAACGTTTTCCACTTTCCCTCTACGTAGATGCGGGTACACCTACTATGAGTGTAACGTTCCTAATCACTGAAAAAATAGCATAATAATAATTATTATTATTATTTTGCACCGTGTCTTACTACCCGTTCGGGTTATACGCTTTAAGTACTAATTACGCTAATGGATTGGGAATTGGGAAGGTTGAATTAGAGGAAGTGAACCCAAATTTGCATGGAGGGAGAGAGGAAAATCATTTAGGAAAAACCACCGACCAAGATTCGAACCTCGATCTCCCCGTCCTCAGCAGTCTAACTCAATACGACTAGCGCGTTAGCCAACTACGCCACCGAGACGGGTAATAGCAAAATTAGTACATAAGCGTGTATAACCCGAACGGGTAGTAAGATGTGGTACTAAAATAAAAAGTAAGAATCAGAACTGGATAACTTACCTAAAAGACAAGGCGCTATTGGCCTACATATCCTAAACTTGCTGCAGTACTTTTCAACAATAAGCTACTGTGGAAAGCACAAAATGAATTTCTTGTGTGAGCTACGTAAAATGCCACCGCGAGTTACCGGTAGCTTGTGATGGACCGCTAGGCGACTCCCACTTTAGATAATGGAATCACCTGTATAAATTATAATCATATAGTTTACTTATTTATATTTATTGATTGATTAATAACGAAGCTTGTAAGTCAGTTATCATAAAACCCACGTCAGTGGACACGCGGGCAAAGGCTTCAGTCTCGTGTTGTCTTATTAACCGGTGAAGAGTAAGGTTTGGGCTGGAATCCCATACGGATGTATTGAGTTGATTTCACTTGAATGTTTACCCATCTTACCTACATGCAAACACGGGGACACTTCCTTTAAATTCAACCTTCTTCATCTTTACCCCATCAGTGCACAGTAAGAAGCGGGACACAAAAGATAAAGTTTTAAATATGAATAATAATAATAATAATAATAATACTTAGAACCATGTCTCACCACCCGTTCGGGTTTCACGCTTAAGTACTAATTACGCTAATGGGTTAGTAATTGGGAAGGTTGGTTATAGAGGAAGTGAGCCTGCATTTGTGTGGAGGTAGAACCACACCCAGTTTGACCGAGTGAGATTCGAACTTCGATCACCCAGTACTCACCAGTTTAGTTTGATACGAAACTTGCGCGTTAGATAACTACGCCACCGAGCCTGGTTTTTAACTATGAAGACTGGTTCTTATTCAAGGGGACCGTACCAATCCGCCGTACGTATCCGCCGTACCAATAGAGTGAATAGCGTCTTTAACAAGCTCGACGTCTAGTGAATGTAAAATGTTCTTAATAAAATACGTGATTATTCAGAAAACTTTATAAGATTTTTTTTGCACCGCGTCCTACCACCTGTTTAGGCTATACGCTTATGTATTAATTCCGTTAGTTAGCTAGGCATGAGTAAGGTCAAATTTAAAAGAAGTGTATCTTCATTTTCGTCTAGGAAGTTTGAACAATCATTTTGGAAATAAACACCCTCACCACACCCTACCAGGATTCGAACCTCATCTCCCCGTCATCGGCAGTCAAGTCTATTGAGATAGTGACGAACTATACCATGTGACTACGGAATTAAATATATTTAATAAGTCAATAACCCGCTTCACCCATTCGGTAGCTACATTGTCAAAGACGCCGTCCTCGCAGTAGACTAGACTGCCGATGACGGAGATATCAAGGTTCAAATATCGATTGGATGTACTGAAGGTGGTATTTCCAAAATTGTTCTCTATTCTTCCTCCACGAAAATACGGGTACACTTCCTCAAAATATAACCTTCCTAATCCCTAAAACTATTAGCGTAATTAGTGCATATGCGTATAACCCGAACGATGCTAAAAAAATATCTGCTTCGTTGGTCGCATGGCCTAAGGTGTGCCTATCATAGTAGGGTGTACCGAGAGTGATATTTCCTAAATTGTTTTATTTTTTCTCTCCACAAAAATGAGGACACACCTCCTCTAAATTCAACCCTATACATCTCTAACACAATAGCATAATTATTAGGTATGAGTATAAACCGAACAGGTATCAAGACGCAAAACTATTTTTTTTAATAACCATTTCACCCCATCATCCCTTCATTTAATAACCAATTTTACACGCTCACCTGTATAAGGGTATATGTTTACACTCAGTTTTGTGGAGATTAAATAAAAATATCGTTTACCCACACGCTTGCAAAAATACTTGCCATTAGTCAATAATTTAGCCATCCAACACTGGCGGAGTCTTTACTCTACCAGGTATGTAGGGGTTCAATCTTAAACAACTGAATTTTGATGGAATAGTGACCAAATTAGCTCTCACGAAACATAACGTTCACTTAATGCTCACTTAAAGTAAAGAAAATAACGCAATGTAAAAATTTAAGCAAAATCCAACCAATGACTGAAATTTTTGAAAACAAATATCTTACTAAAAATAAAGTCAGGGATTTTACTTATTAGCTGATTAGATTTAAAGTATTTGTTATTAAGTGATACTTAAGTTACAAAATAAAGTTCAAGAAGAGGTAACGATATTTTGATTTTCGCGATACTTTAAAGATACCAATGAAGGTTAACTTATCTATTCGCAACTCCTTCCCTCTGGGCATCCCAGTTCAGTTATACAAGAAATGGCTTATCATGTTATTTATGTCTCCTGTCACTATAGCCAATAAATTAGAATATTTATCTTGATATGAGTGCCGTTATCACTTCTTCCATATTGGAGCCAATTCATTAGATTAGTATAAAAAGTCTCAACAGAAATAAAATGCTTTTTTTAATTTTTCTGAATATTTTAACATTCATTTAGATGTTGAGATTAGTTTCAAGCATTGCGTTCAAAAGAATACCTCCTTATTTGTTTTAAACATATATAAATAAATTTCATCATTACACTGACCAAGTAGTGACATATTTCACCACGTTTCACTACCATTTCATTTTATATGTATTTGATTAGGCCTAAATACTCTAATGGAATAAGGATTAGGAAGGTAAAGTTAGGAGGGGATGTACTATACCTTGAGTGAAGGAGAGTAAGTACCAATTTGGGAAAAACACTCTACCTGGATTAGGAACACGATTTTCCCCAGCAGCCCATTCGATTGCCTTAAGATGGGAATGTAGGGTACGCGAGCTAAGCGCAGTGTTTTACCAGTTTTTATCGAAAACCATTTTGCCCAAAATAAGAAAATATTGCGCCAGTAGAAACTTAAAGAGTTTATTTTTCTTAACTTTGTGATAACAACATTTGTTGAATATATGTCATGTCTCATGAGCATATCGGCACTAGATGAGAAACTTTTTTAATGAAAAGAAAAAATTGGCATCAAATTCCAGGATACCCTTGATAGACATTAAAGGAGTGTTGAGGTAAACATGTGAAGAAAATTAAGCTCTCTTTCTACAAGATAATTATTTGTTTCATTTTGACCAAAATAGTTATATAAGATAAAAACTGCAAAAAAAAAACACTTACCTTAAATCGTGTTCAATACACTCCCATCTTAATCAAATCGACCACCAACGTGGGTGAGTGTTGAGAAATAAATTGTATTTATTTGTTTGAGTTCTAAATAAAATGTTGATCCCAGAACTAGCGCATTTACATTCCATTTATACTAAAATATATATAAAGCTTATCTGACTGGTTGTACCATAGTGCAGCCTTTAAGATAGAACCATAACGAAAATGGTCAAGGTAGGGCTACCTTTTAGAATAATCGGAACGTATTGTACATGCCTGTATAATGTTGTGCACAGAGTACCGAAGTTAGGCTTTCTAATTCCATGCAATCAATACGTTCTTCTTGTGAAAGCTAGATCATGATAGTAGGCCCATTGGTTTCAGTAAATCATCACGAGCTAATATAGGGTTAATTGAACTATGCCTATTGTTTGGAACCACTCCAGAGGAAACATTATTTGACTGTTACAAGTTCTGACGTTACTATGTAATATTACTATGTGTTGCATCTTACTCAGACTTGCTAAAGAGTAAATACTTCCCTTGTTCAGCTAATTACAAATCATGTCCCATTAATTACAAAACTGAAACTATAGAGAAGGCGATGATAATACAAACCTAATCCAATCCTATTTTACACATTCTCGCACACTCTATTTTTAGATTAATATTTTGGCTGCTACTTTACCTAGTAAAACTTAAATAACAAAGGATCTAAATGTATAAAATATACGGTATATATTTTGAAAAACAGATAAATCCCTATATCATCATATAGTTTTTCATCACGCTACGTAAAGACAAGAAAATATATTCTCTTACGTTAAATGGCAGGGAGGTGGGGGTACTTTAAAGCTTAAAATAGCTATGTTTTAATTCCTGACACCCATGATAGTGAGCACATGGACTAATTGTCAGACTCATCTAGTCAGGTTGGCCAGTAACAGGAAGGATGGGGCTCAATTATCGGCCGGGTGCAATTAAAGTGATTTTCTTAAATAGTTCCCTATTCTACCTTCATATAAATGTGGGCTTGTTTTCTTTAAATTCCACCTTTTCCTCTCTACACCATCAGCGTAATTAAAATATTTGTAGCTAGGATGTACAGTAGGATATTGAAAAAAAATTGGCCTTATGTATTTCTCTCTATCTACACATATTGAAGTGAAATAATTATGCCAGCTGTTGGTCAAATTAGCAGAATCAAGAAGGTAAAGCATTTTTGAAATAGTTAAGCATTTGTAACATAAATATAGTTTTGGAATTATTTATCAAAAAGTTAGATGCTAGGACCTCAATCTTTTTAAAGTAATATCAGATAAAATATACGGTATATGATTGTACCTTGATAGTGATGGTTCTTGATGTGAACATTCACACCCAATATTTTGACATATTCATATATATTATTAATTCTTTTAAATCCATGCATTTTCTTAACATCCTAAAAAGTGACGTTTTACTTTCTCTAGGCCCCTTGGAGAGAAAGTATTGTGATTGCCAAAAAATTCAAGCTCTTGATTTTGATAAATGTGGACGTTCCATGACCCTCTGAAACCAAAAAAGCTGTTTTCTCAATGCCATCTCTATGCGCGTCTGTCTGTCTGTACCTTAGGCTAGAGCCGAAATTATTCAACCGATTGGGCTAATATCTGGTATCTGGAGTTCTCATTAGGTCCCAATTTTCTCAAAATTCGTTCTAACGATTTTTATTAAATTATATAAATATATATGTATACACACATTGTTTATCATTATAAACAAAATAGGAATTCTCATTTTCTTAAGAAAATTATTTTGAAGGTACTTTACATGGGGGAAATTTTCCTATTATCATCATTTCTCCACAACTATTTGAGATACGAGATAACTTATCATTGTAAAATTGTAGTACTATTAAATCTAAAAACATTTTAATTGAAATATATTTTTATATAATCTATTTTTTTTTACTATAAGAAAATATATTATACTCTTGAATTCGGGGATTTAAAAATTAACTTGTTTCTTATTTTCTTTGGTGGACAAAGATGTTTCTCTTTTCTAATGTTTTCTATAACAGTGTTCCTAGTTATTAATGTCAGAGAGTAAGTATGTAATTGCGTATATTATTTAATTTATGATTTGGTGTAGTGTTTCTACAAAAATGTATAAACCTATTTTTCTGTTTCACAAATCTTACGAGTTTTTAGCAAGTGTATATTTAAAATAAAAGTGGGAGAAAGTATGTACCATTTATTTAATATAGCGATAGTAGTGTAATCTTGAGCAACTTTGTCATTTGCGGGTTGCCGAGATTGGTTATAATTTACGGTTTAACGGCTAATATTTGTGCACATAAAACATTTGTGAGCGTTCAAGGTTCCAACGCGCAAACGTACTTCAAGATTACGTAGATTTTACAGGAGAATTTAACACGAATAGGGTGCACGCATTTTTCACTGCTCCCTTCATGTGAATGCTTGTGGAGATGCGGGAGGATGCCCTCCTCCTTTGACCCAATACTTGAGTTGGTATATTCTAATATAATCACGTAGTTTGAGTCAATAAATTGTGGTGATGGATGTGTTTAAATATGAAAGTGGGATGTTTATTTTAATTTATTATCAATGTGAAATAATTTTCTTTAGAATGGTTTAGTTTTATAGTTTGGGTGAAATAAATGTATTCTATGCTATTAATTATTATGAGGCATGTTGCAATTTAAAATGGAGAAAACATGGATAATATTGTCTTGCAAGGCTAATGCCTATCTTAACAAAATTTAACAATTGAAATACTTTTCAAATCGAGAAAATGTACAGCTAGATAGTTATCAACTAACATTCTTAGTATATGCCAGAAATATACCTGCCTATGTGCCGTGGGTGTATTTCAACCAATTCACAGTTTAAAACTATTCGTGCCTCCTATTTAGTAAATAATCTAAAATATTTAATTATCTTAAGGACTTCAATCAAAAGTTAATAGAAATTTACATGTTTTAAAAAGAGGAGGATTTATTTTCTCTAGAATAGTAAACTAGCAGTTAGCTGTGGTAAACGGATTTAAACAGTTTTTGTTTATTTATATTTAATGATGTGCAAAATTATCGTCTTATTATTTGTAACTGTCGCTACTTAATCCCTACCCCATGAGTAATTTGCCCGGGTGGCCTCTGTGCAAGGAGGGATTGTTGGATAGGAGCGTTGGAATTAATCATACCTGAAGTTTTGTTTTGTTTTACTGTAAATGATTGTACAGTACATATTGTGATGTAGCCAGTTACAAATGATTAAGTTCAAAAAGATTCGCCAGCCCCCCTGCCCCTAGTCAGTCATACTGCCAAACAAACCTTTTGTACGTTTACATTGGGGATCTATCTCTACTTCGAACTGGGGACAAGAGAGTACCTTAGTATGCCGCGACACTCCCCTTTCCTCCTTCCAGCTACTACTGTTGTAGTTTTAACCCTCCTAATAATTTAAAAGTATGTCTTTATTTCAACGCTTTTGCTTAGTTCCATAGCACTGATGTGTAACTATACATAAATTATTATTATCTGTCTCAAGGCCAGTTCACACAGAAAGCTAAGCTATGCCTTGCTACGCCACGCGCTGTCTTTTCCGATTGCTGGCCGGGCAATTTTTCCATCTCCCATCTTGAGCCATCTTACGTTGCGCATGCGCATAACGCAACTTGGGCTCCATGTTGAACAAACGCGGTGCTGGTTTGGTGAAAATAACTAAAGAGGTGTTGAAGTTTTGTTTTCAGTTTGTTTCATGTGTATTTAAGTAATATTATATTTAGGTTTTGTGTATAATAGATGTTTTTTTATTAAAATGATAGCGTTAATTGAACAAGTCAAACCTCTACCTCCTAAATTTTCTTCATTTTCTAAAACAACTGCTAACAGCAGCATCTTCTCTTCTTCAGTAGGCCTACTATAGCCTGAACCCAAACAAGACATTTTGGAGAACGCCATCATAACTAAATTTAATTGGAGCAAACCATAAAGAAACAACACTGAATTCGGTGGTGGGGAATGTAGGTGGGAAGAGTGACCTTAGCTTAGCTTGGCAATGAGTGTGAAACCAAACTGACAAAGTCTTAGCACAGCTTATCTTACCCTAGCTTAGCTTAGATTGGCTCAGCATTCTGTGTGTGTATCGGCCTTCAGGCTTGCAACACAAAGAAGTAGCACTTGTCTGTTAGGTAACACTAATATTCCCTAAAATGTTACTAGACACTTTCAGTAACGCTTAAAGCTATGCATCTTGTGTTTGAACTATGGACAAATAAAATTTTATAAGAATATATTTTATATGTTTGGTGTGCGTATGAACTTGACCTAATTAAAATATTGAAGTATAAAGTAATAATTATATACATTGCAATTTTGGAAACACCCAATTTTTACTCCACGAGCCAACATTGAATCCTGTTACGTATGAATGACTCCAAAGTTGATCAGCGTGGTTGTTGTTTTTTGTCATCACGTCTTGCTACCCATTCGGGCTATACGCATATATACTAATTACGCTTTTAATTTGACAATCCTATGGGTTTTTTTTGCAAGCAGTATGATAAGCTTGTCTCTGTGGGACAGCACCTCCTAGTTGAAACACGTATTTCACCAATGACATCTTTTTCGGCTATGCCTGGAATTGAACCAGGGACCTTAAGCTAAGTAGGGGGACACGCTAACAAGTGAGATAAGGAGTTAGACTATAACTATTCAAACGTGCCATGGATGAAGACGGTTTAATTTAGAGGAAGTATGCTGCCATTGTAATATAGAAAGAGGAAAACCATTTAGGGAAAGCCACACACAGTACACCCGATCGTGATTTGAGCTCTTATCTCGCGTCATTGATAGTCTAATTTATAGCGAGACTCACGTCTTAGTCCTTTCTCCCAAGGAGATAATCAAATTATATTCAAAATGTATGTGAGTAAAACCCAAATTATCAACCCAGGTTAATATATTTCAATGGGGGTCCGCTCACAGGGCTACTGTTTGCTAAGCGGTTTACGACGCGTCCCTGACTAGCCACTGGAAACGAATCATACTAGTCGCCGGGCTACCTCAGTTACTAACACAATCATCATGAATGAACAACTATCAAACATTTAATATATTTTTCAATGTAACTTTCTTCTGACATTCTCTAACGCTATTAATTTTGCATAATTTCGTTACGATCCCTTTATCACGACAAATAGTATATTATTATTGTTATTACTATTATTACTATTGCTTTTATTACTATTTTTATTCAGCAGTTTATATTATTTTTATTGTATTGATGTTTCCAAAATCGTCTTTGATTACGTCTCTTATAAGTAATAATAAAATATAACCAAATCATTTTCGGCCCTCGAGTCAATAGACATTATATTAATAAATACTAAATATTCTAGAAGACTGAAGAAGGTACTTGGGAGTTAGATGGTACGAAATAAATTAAAATTCCACCACTTTTGTGTTGCATCATGTGCGAAACATAAGTAATAATCAGTTACTGACAAGTCCGTGGGTAAAAGTCCTTGGACCTACTGACGACGGAAACTGGTATTGATCAGATGTGATCCGGTGCTCGTAAGGTAAGAGCTGCCTCCATGTCTCTGTCCCATTCTGTCCCATTGCCCTCTAGGTGGGTCTTAGTGCACCAGGAAGGATCGATGACACAGCACCCGTGATTGGACGGCTGATCTCGGTGGCGACATTGAACCACCCTAATCAACAGCCCGGAACTCTTCAAACTAGCTGACGGTGTTGCTTCCTTAAGAGTGGCACTGATGAACCTCAAGTCTAAAAGGTCCTAAATACGGGCTGAGGGTACGATCTCATTAGAGTAGTACTTAAGTAGCACATACAAACACAGTGACTGAAGGCACGTACTTACACTAAAGAGGGGGACCAAATATACAAACCGAAATAACTCCGAATTAGAATTATTTAATTAGTGTAATACAGTTTTAATATTCCTAATAACTCACTTGGTGGCCGCGCGTTCTAACGGGCTTCTCTCTTGTTGGATTAGACCGACAAAAAAACGGGTTCGATCCCTGTCGGGAGCATTTAGGGTGGTTTTCCTTGAATGATTTTCCACTCTCCTTCCACGGAAATGCGGGTGCACTTCCTCACAATTAAACCTTACTAAAACCTAAGCCATTAGTGTAATTAGTACATAGGCATACAACCCAAACGGGTAGTAAGATGCAGTGGTAAAAAATAAACCTAGTATCAAAATGATAAATGATACAATATTGTATTAGAAAACTAAATACAAATAATCCATAAGCTGTGCTATTTCTGGAAATTAAGAATTTAATTTATATCAGTAAAGAAAGACGCAACTTAAGAGAATTATTCAAAAAAATATCCTTTCGATAGCTCTTAAAACGTAGCGTGTCTTAAAATATTTGAAACCCCCCTTTTTTAATTCAATTTAATTGTAAGCACTTTGTTGTTGTTTTTTGTAGTTTGTGTTTTTTAAGAAATTTTATTTGTTAAAATCTTGGGAAAAATGTTATTTGAGTAAAAGAGTTTCTCAATATCTATATATATTCTCTTTATTAAAATAATATTCAGAAGTTTGTCCAAAGCAAAACTTTCTTAGTGATAGTAAAAATGTCGAAGCGCAGATGTTGGCTTACTCCCACGGACTTCTAAGAAAAAATAAGAAAATATTTTACTATAATCTATCCCTGTTGAGAAAAAAATATTGGAATTCTTAACTGTTCGTGTCTGAAAAACAAGACTGATAACTTGTTCCGTTCTTTATAGAAATGCTATTTTAAGAACAACCGACAACAATAGTACTTTGAACTATTCGAACACACTAGAGCTCCAATAAATTATTATAATAAATTATAGAAGCAAAGTTTTTTGTTTGGAAAATTTAAAAATCTGCTATAAAGTAGTGAATAGTATATATGTAAAGGGGCTATATTAATAATGCATAGTATTATTGTGTTTACATAATAGACAAACAAAATTGTTTCGCAAGGCAACCATCGGTATGAGAATTTATTAAACTAAAGATAATTATTTCATCACATAAAGCATATATACCATTACCAAATAATACTATAAATAATAATAATAATAATAATAGAAATAATAATAATATTTAAACTAGTAATATTTATAATAAAGCTGAAATATAATTATTTTTACATTCATATAATTCTGAAATATATTGGGTTCTTTTCATAATAGTTTGATAATCATTATAATCTTTATACAGCTTACGGACATTTAATTTTAGAACTGAAGCCATGTATTATTTTTAAACATCTTCATAGGTTAAGTGAAAGGAAAATCGTTAATTTTTTTAAATGCAAGATACTGATAAATTATTTTAAAAAGCATCTTTTTTAATTGAGCTGTAACATAAAAGATTTTTAACAAAATGTAAATTATCAAATAATTATGGCAATAAATAATTTAAATTGTATCCTAATTTATTTTAGAACATGAGAAGCAATATATTTTAATATGACTTAAAGGTTCTAGTTGAAAAATTAAGACATAAGTTAAATAAACTAAGACCTTATTATTTTATGACTATCTGATCTGATAAAACTTATTAACAAAAGATTCCCTACCATAGTATTGTTTCTTGATACATAATACGTTTTTAATTTATGATATACTTCATGAATTTAAAATAGCTGGTTTGCATATTATCTACAAATATATATTTTACTTTCTAACATCAAGAGAAAGTATTGCTATCGTGAAAAAAAAATTATTTCTAGATTATGACAAATATTTAGTTTTTATGTGAACACAAACCCAAAAAAGTGGATTCTACAATTCTGTTTGTTCCCATGTATGTCTGTCCTGTCTGTACCTGGCCATGGATCCTAAATGGTTGGATGGATTTTGTTCAAACTTGATACTTAGATCTTATAGGGTAACACCTCAGGATATTTTTTCTTTATTTTGAGTCTAGCACTTAATTTAAGGGTAGATTACTGGTGTGATTTTTTTTAATTCAAAATTTTTCGAATATGGCTATACATGTTTTGTTTAAAATGTATGTATAGGATTTGTTTGACATGATACATAGTAGTGTAAATTTGGTTTTTTGGTCAAAAATTCGTTGGTGGGTATCTGATGGTAAGTTTTTGAAAAGTTGAAATTTAAAAAAGTATCTCTAACGATATGTTCAAAATATAACCTATATCTGGAGATTGTGTGGTACTAAAAATAACAATGTATAGTTGTTTTGTAGGTAAAAACTCATTTATGTATTTTACTAATGACTCATTTTTCAAAAACTTGAAATATTTAAAAAACTGCTCTTATGATTTGGTACAAATGTTATATCTTTAAGTATTTGACATAAAAAAAATACTGTTTACTTGTTTTTGGGGTAAAAGATAATTTATGGGTAGTTTAATGAAGACTAATTTTTCAAAAACTTGACATATTTTACAAATGGATTTAACGATTTGTTTCCAAATGTATATCTTGAGATTGTTTATCATTATAATTAGCACTATATTTGTTTTGGGGTAAAAACTTATTCATGGTTATTTTATTGATGACTGTTTTTTTCAAAAACTATAAATATTTTTAAAATGACCACAACAATTTGGTTCCAAATTGGGTATCTTAGGAGTATTTGACATGGCAAAAACATCGTATACTTGGTTTTGGGTAAAAGTTTCATAGAGTTAACTGATTAGTGATTTTTGAAAATTCGAATTACATTTTGAAAAGTGCTATAACGATTTTTCTTGAAATCTATATCTTAGTGTTTGTCATGAGCATGACAAATAAAGTTGTGTATTTGTTTTGGGGGGACTGTATGGCCATGGGTAGTTTACTGATGACTGTTTTTTTAATTTGAATATTTAAAAGATATCACTTTAGCGATTTGGTTCAAAATGGATATCTGTTGAGTTGCTTGTATTATAAATAGTTATAAGTCAATCACGAGCTAAGTTTACCTGGATGACAGCTCGAAATGTTACTAGAAGTAATCCCTAATATATAACTGCGCCAACAGCTGACATCTATCACTTTGGATGACTGTAATGAAAACAAATGGTAATATATTAATGTGATAGTTAACCACAGTAACTTAGGCCAATATTATTAATATATTTATTTAAGGTCGGACACAAAGTTTATTAATAGTTTTATTCTCCTTAAAAAAATGGGTGTGTGTACTTATGTACGCGCGTGAGAAGTTATACTTCTTTGGCATCATTAAATAATAAATATTTAACAATAATAATTTAATAATATTTAGTATTAATTATGTTAAATAATAATATTTTGATTTATATCAATAAATAATACATACTGATAGTTAACCTCAATTATATTGGAGCACTTGAAAAAGTCTATAAGCACGATTTTTTTCACTAATATTTACGAATAGTAAGTAATATTAATCAAAATATTCAATTTAAATCACTACTGAATATAATTTATTAGCACATATATAATTCGCACTTGTATGAAACTAAAACACGTGTTGTGAATGTAGAAACTAGAAACATGTGGATAAATATTATATATATGAAAACAGTGATCAGAGGCGACGAGCGTACCAACATGCGCGACTAACAGAGGTTCTATTTCTATTTTGTTGGTAGCTTTTTTTTTTCGAGACTTAATGAGCGGTTTAGCTTCAACCTGTTACTTTTGTGTTACAGTGATGCGCGCGCATCTTAAAATTTCACTCTCATCATTTTTTCATAACGCGCCTAAAGAAGTATAACTTCAAAATTTAACACCACTTTCACAAAAACTTCTAACAAACATAGCTTCAAAATGGCGACTGATGAATCTAAACCATATGATTGAACATAACGGCGAACATAACGGCAAACAAGTTTTTGTACAATGATGCAGACACGCAGTTGATGAAAATATTTTATTCAGTTAAATATTTCAAAATACGATAAAATAATCATAAAATAATTTATTGTATGTAAAAAAAAAGGCAACAATTTTCTCTTTTCCAAGTAAATACGATGCCTGTATTAAAAGATATTGCTGTATGCACTATATTACACAAAATCAATAACGATCCAAAACTAAAAATAAGTACTTTTAATTATGCTTAAAATATTTTTTCGAGTTGGATAAAAAGAACTTATTTAAAAAAATGAAATAGTATGAGAAAACTTAAGTTTACGTTATTTTAAATGTAATATATAACAGGTAATTAAAGATATTTACATTTATAACAAAACTGTGATCTTTTACAGGCGTTGGCAACCCAAAACCTAAACATATGATTTTCCAACTGTCATTCAGGTAAAAACCTATAGTGAACAGAATATTTATATATATTTGTTTTTATAAAAGAAAAATCATTTAATAGAAATTAACTAATGATTGATTTGTGTAATTTTTATTAAATAGCAATAATGATTTGATTCAAAATTAGTATTATTAATAAAAATATATCTTTATTTATTTAAAATAAATTAATCTAAGAGTAGATTACTTAAGACAAATTGTAGAAAATTTAGATTTTATGAAATTGGCCTTCAAGATTGAATTCAAAATGGTAATCTGTGAATAGTTTTTCGTGAAAAATTAGAATACGTTTTTATTTTTACAAATAATAAATAGTTTATATTTGATTATTTAAATTTTGCTAAAGATATTTGAGAATCGTTGTCTAAAAAGTGTATATAATGAGTGATTATTGTCATTACATAATGATAGGTTTTTTAGTTTTCTTTTTAGGAAAACATATTTAGGTTTAGTTTATTTAAAGTCGATTTTTGAAATAATCTTAGAAGCAGTAGAACACAAGATAAGAACATTTGTGCGAATGTTCTTACTATTTATTTTTCTCCATTAGAATAAAGGGAAGAAAATATATCTCATTTTCCTTTCCAAGAAATAAAGGAATGTAAATGGCTCCATTGTAAGGATTTGAACATAAAAAATAATAAGGTGACGGACCAGTAACCATCTAATATTTCCCAATTACTTTCTGCGGGAATATGTCTCCAATGGTAGCACCACAAGAGGTAGATATTTCAATATATATCCTTGGTGTAAGATGAAACTATTTCAGTTATATTTCTGAGTAAAATAGAATAATCTCTTATGTGATAAACTTTACTAATGTCAAGATTGTTTGAAGTAAAGTTTTGAAATATGTTTATTTAAATTAATTCAATGCTCAACTGTCCCACACGTAATTGGGAGATAAGAGTTCAAGTCCCAGATAAGTTTCTGAATATTTTTTCTAAAGTTTTTTTTCCATTTTGTATTCAAGAAAATACGGGTATATTCGCTGTAAAATCAACTTTAAGCTATTTATTTTCAAGTTATTTGTCAAAATTTACTTTTTTTTCCCGCGTCTCAGTAGTCCTTTGGGTTTAAATACGCATATAATTATTATCACATTAATAAAATGGGGGAGAAAGGTGGAAATATGGAAGAAATATATTTTCCTTAGCACTTCCTCTGAGTTCTAACTTCCTCATCCTTACCCAATAGCGTAAATATGTATGAGTATATTTAAGACTTATATTTTTTTATCAAATTAATTGATCATAATACAGATATTATATAGTAACCTATTTTTAAACTATGTTGTCCTAGTGCGTATTCAATTTTTAAATTAATTTCACTATCTATTTCAATATAGTTCTATTTAAAGTCCACCGGGAACGAGGCCTATCCTTTGAGGGGGATAAGTAATAACAAATAGTATGCATATAGGATTGAAACTATCCCCATAGAGCCCAAATGAGGATAACGTGACCACTCCTGATACACACCAGTGCTCTAACTTGTCCCATGCTACAGTAGGCCCATGGCTTCTTTGGTGCTGACTGACAGCTCACGGCTGAAAGCTGACAGCTCTTAAAAGTTACCAGACCAAATTATGTATCCCTACGCCGAGCCGTATAATCTACAAAAACATGTGTTTAGCAGCTTTCACTTCTGACAGTCAAAATTTAGGTATATACCTAAATGTAGACTGTCAGAAGTCAGCTGTGAGCTGTCAGTCAGTACCAAAGAAGCCATGGAGCTACTGTAGCTCAAATAAATGTAGTCGTGTATTAACCGCAGTGAATATAGTGTCTACATTACATTACTTTTAAAAGCGAAAGCTCAAAGTCCACCTCGGAGAATGTAACGAATCCATGTAACTTTTGAGTTCGGGAAGAACATTTCTGAGTAGAAAGAGGCTGTCAGACTTAGTTCTGTCCCAATTGGTGGTCAGCGGTAGGATGCTTGTTTGTCTGTTGCTCCCTTCTCGCTCTACTGGACAAATAAGAATCCAATCTCACAGAATCCATTACCGCAGTCACGATGGAACTCCCACCCACTTGGTCTCGGGGAAAATGTATTTTCCTTTCTACACCCTTCTTTCACCAAGATTTCTTTTAGGCTTTTATTTTATTTTTACTTTTCAAGACTCGTTTACTTGGTTCTCTTTTAACTTTGCCATTTTCAACCTTTTTAAGTGTTTTCCTTTTCCTTTTATAGATTTTTTTTTTTACCCACTTGAAGATTCCGGAGCATCGCCTATTTTGACATCTTCAAATTGGCTAATATGTTTTTATTATTTTTTTAGCCAAAATTAGCTTGAAGACACAATTATGTGTATAAATTTTCTTCCACATATAGGTTCTGTAAAATTTAAAGAAAGTTAAATCAAAGAAATGTTTTAAGAAAATAAAACAATCGAAGAACATAAAAAGCGTTTCCTCATTTGTGTTTGATTTAAAAATTAATAACTTAATACATCTTGTGAATGTGGGGAATGCCAGGCCTCCACCGTGGTTCGGATTCCACGTTAAACTGTAGGTCCTCCATTTCATCTCACAATCACCCTAACATTACGCATTAGAGTAAGTGCGTATAACCCGAACGGGTAGTAAGACGCGGTGCTAATAATAATAATAATAATAATAATAATAATAAACTTAATATTAATAAACACGGAAAAGAATGAAAGTTTATTATTTTCAAATGGATTTCTAAACCTAGTTATGTTCAAAATGGGTGCTCATTGTTGATATATCTCACTTTTGTCGTCCAACAGAACTCTCTACCATCACCTCATCTTGCCATAACGCTGTGCTCAAGCTACAATTTCCCCCTCACGCCATAGTGAATAACGTTATTTTTGTTTTTCCACTCCTCCTAAGGTCCATCCCAACAACATGCCACGGTAAACCTGACATTTTCCCTATTTTCCTCCTTACTTGCATTCTATAGTTAAATAACTAATGCATATATTTTACAGATAACTAATTTCTTAACTATGATCATAATTATGTAATTAGCTGCAGTCGGATGGGAATACACTTTTTTCAGTCATAAAAACTACAAATACAATTTGTCTAAAATCATTTACATCTGTCGCTATTAATTGATAAGATCAATATCTATTGAATTATACTTATAAACTCGAAAATTTAATTAAGATTGAATGGGGAAAAATATGTTTACATTTTCTAAAAAATTATTTATACCATAATATTATTATAGATACCAATAGTTCCTATTTTTATATAGATGCTTTAATTTATAAAAGTTACTTTCTTTTAATCTAATATTTTTTACGGTTGTCTAAATTATCTTACTCACCCTGTTCATCGGACATATCACAATATTTTTATTTTGGAAAGCTAAAACACAATATTTAAGTCTGGATTAATATTCAATATTTCCCATTTTATTTTTTATACTTACTATCAAAATCTACGCACAAGATCATATCATATAAATACAACTTTACTTTCTTCATGAAGGTTCAACTGTAACAAGGATGAAACAAAACATACAACTTTATGCTTTAATAAAATAAGGGATGTCTAGAAGTTGCGCAGGGCCAAGAACTTTCTGAAAAGCCCCTGAAGCGAACGATCCGACTGTAAAACTGCCTGAACGTTTCGCCTGTTCCATCATGCATAGTAAAAACATTAAAGTTACCTACAAAAATATTTATTCAGCAAGGAAGCTCTACTTACATATATATTCCCAACATAACCGTTGAATATGAAGTATGTTTGATGTTGAATGTCATTACATTGAAACCCTCTTTCGATTCCATATCAACTCGTCTTATTTTGTTATTCACAAACATCTGACAAAAAATATATAACTTTACAATTCTTCGCGTAATCCTACGTTGGCAAGCTCCAAGCATATAAAGTAACTCACCAAACTAACAGGAAACAGTTTTTTAAATAATATTTTTCTGGATTCTAGCTATACAGAACTGTTTTCTTCAAGAATATATTATTTATACATTGTTTGAATATGTTTTTAATCTGACGCATGACTGACTACGGATAGGATTTATGGTATTCTCTACTGGATTTACATTACGACTCTCAAGGAGCTGTCGAAACGTGTTCGATGAAAGTCAGTGGAAAATAAGTTGATGTACCACAGGTATTCATTCCTCCCTCTCAACTCTCTCCTCAAAATATAGATTTTATCTTAATCTTAAATACAAACGATTCTTATTTGGGTTAAATATCATGCTCTAAATATCTGAAATATAATAATATAATCGAGGAGTTGTATGTTTTGTAGCTAAAATTGGCATACGCCTGTACAATAATTTGTACAGGGCTAACGAACCTTGGGAGATCGAAATGATCTTTTAGTACTGGAACAGCCACATCAGTTATCATATTCATGAATTTTGAGAAATTCCTCATTAAAATTTGGGAATCTAACCCGTGAGCCAATGGTCTGTCATAGAGTTATACAGGTATAAGTCTCAGTTTCAGGGTCATTCTTCACTCACAGCTCATGGTAGAGTCTGTGATGGACGTGTGGAAATTATCGGCTACCTATTGCGCTATTAAGTTATGTGTTAAGTTATTACGTTACAAAGTCTTAAGTTACAACACATAGATATACATAGAAATTGATACATAGGGATCAAAATATATGCAAACACAACGACCTTTCAAATAAATATATATAAAACCAATATACAAACATAGAGAACATTATACATAAATACTTGTGGACCTACAGATAGACAAAGCTAATTTTAGATCTAAAAGCACAAATGTTTAGAGATAAACCTAAATAAGCCCCTACACAGTCATAAATACCTACAGAGAAACAGCAAAAAATCAGTTTTTCGGAATAGAGGGGACGTCAATTTTTCCTTAGTCTACTCTGAAAGGCTTGCCTTGATGAACTATATTATTCCTCTATGTTATACGTTACACCACAGTGAAGAGTAAGTTTTATTCCTTACAGGGTAAACAAGGGGTACATATTATTTAATTTGGAAGCTTCTTAGGTGACTTGGTGGTCTAGGGGTAAGGTGTCAGACTTCTGTGCGGGCGGCCGGGGTTCAATCCTCGGGTCTCGGCACAGATTTATCTGATTTCCAAACCCTTCCTTCACCTCTGACAAGACATCTTGTGAATGTGGGGAATGCCAGGTCTCCACCGTGGTTCGGATTCCACGTTAAACGGTAGGTCCTTCATTTTCATCTCACAATCACCCTACCATTACACATTAGCGTAAGTGCGTATAACCTGAACGGGTAGTAAGACGCAGTGTTAATAATAATAATAATAATAATAGTAATAATAATAATAATAATGAAGCTTCTTTTTTCAATATTACAAAGTTTTTAGCTAAGCTCCATGACTATAATAAAAAAACATAAAATTATCACTATTATTATTATTATTAGCACCACGTCTTACTACCCATTCGGGTTATACGCACTTACGCTAATGTGTAATGGTAGGGTGATTGTGAGATGAAATGGAGGACCTACAGTTTAACGTGGAATCCGAACCACGGTGGAGGCCTGGCATTCCCCACATTCACAAGATGTCTTGTCAGAGGTGAAGGAAGGGTTTGGTAATCAGATAAATCTGTGCCGGGACCGAGGATTGAACCCCGGCCGCCAGCACAGAAGTCTGACACCTTACCCCTAGACCACATTATCACTATTGAATCGTTTACTTTAATTGCTTGTTTTGTCTAAAATAATTAAATTGATGTTAAGCTTGGATAAAAAAACTATATATTTATTTATAAAATAATGTTGTAAATAATGCATATCCTATACTTCTATTTGTGTTTATATTTCTTGATGCATCCTCATAGCTTGATTCCACAGTATGTTGAGCCAACGCCAAACAACCGGGAATAAGAATTCAGTGACTCCACCGTCGACCAAATGCCTTGATATGGTTCAGTAGCTTCATTTATGNACCCAACTATTTTTTTTTTTTTTTTTTTTTACAATGATATATGCTACCTGACCTCTACGCTCCCCACCTTGAACCATCCTATTGAACTTTCTTTTGACCCATCTCCTGCACAAGCCCTTGACATTCCAAGACTCACTTTTTCTTAGACTTCCCTTCTCCATCCCACTGCCAACAATTTCCACCCCACCATTTTCAGTTTCTCCTGGAAGAGAAATAAAAGGAAAAAAAAACACTTAACTTTTATTTGAAAATATCCTCTTTTTACTTTGGATTCTTTCCTAAGCCTCATAAAATTTCATTTCCTTTTATTTTTACTTCAGATTTCTTAACCATTGATTCCTTTCTTCTATTGTTGTTGACTCTCATTGAAGTTTAAAGATATTCTCCTATAATTATGATTTCTGTGCACCTAATGGTTTGACTTTAATTAGAAAAACCGTAACACAAAAGTATCATAATATATTTTAACAAAACTGTTAGTCATGAACCCATTTATGTTTCTCAAATAAATATTAAAATACTCCGAATCAGTGGTCACTTAGCCTAACATATAATTCTAGTGATAGATTGGATTGCTGTGAAGGGGAGATCAGGGTTTGTGTCTCGGTTGGGTGTACTGAAGGTACTTTCTCCTAAATGGTTTCCCACTCTCCCTCCACTCAAGTTTGGGTACACTTTTTTTTAAATAGTTTCTATTTCATCCCTATTATCTTATTGTGATTAATGTATGCGAATAAACAGAACTGATACTAATATTATACAAGGTGAAAAGAAACTAAGGCAAATCAAACTAAAGTAGGCCTATATTTAGCTATTTACAAATAAAACATCCATGAACAGAAAATATTTTAATAGATAACTGTTAATTTTGTGTAAAGGCAACTAAATGTGTGTATCCTGGATACCAACTCTTGAGATGTACATTTAATGAAATGCCATTGGCACGCTAAAATTGGGACAGTTGATCAAAATTACTGAATAATAGTATTAGACAATACTGTCAACAGTGACGGAAAACATATTACCAATTGATTTTGTCTATGTTTATATGAGTGCATTAAATTTTTTAAATCAAATTTGTAAAAAAGTGCATAAACTAATATATTAAATATAAATCCAATAATATTCTGATTTATTCTTTAAATAGAAAGTTGGTACCTGGAGACGGTAATCGAACTCGGGACCTTTTACCTAGTACACCAATGGTCTGACCACTGAGCTATCCAGGAGTCATCCCGTATCTAGGGTCATTCTTCACTCATATTTTAGGGTAGCGGAGCAGAGAAATGACTCTGCAGACAAGGAGCTTAGCGGAGCGGAATATTCCTCCCAGTACCCTATTTCATTCAGCATAATGTCTTTGTCGAGACTGCAAAAACGTTGGTTTCTCCCCATTATTCGCCCATTATTTTTTTAATTACTATAATATTTTCAGTAGTGTACAAAGCCACCACGTTCATAAGTACACATTTTAAATTCATAGATATTTTTACATTGCTTCAAAAGCAATATAGGCAGTGCTAGAAACAGATTGTGATGACAAAACTTACTTTAGCAGTCAAAAAGTAGCTTCCACCTCTTCCCATAGCTTGACAAATATCCCCCAGTTGTAGTTCTGAGGATGATTGACTTGCCATAAAGATTTTCTGTTATACACCTCAGCCATAAGTAGCTCAATGCCCATGTTATCCATGTTGACTACGGCTCTGACCGCTCTTGAAAATCAAACTGGCTTGTTCCTTCAATGACCGCTATGCTCCGTTCGTGTCGTTCCGCAACGCACCGCTGTCTGCGTGTCGAGTTTTATGCTCTAGTACAGTGGTTCCCAAACTTTCTAGCCTCGCGAACCCCTTTCACAAACATCTGAGTTGCGCGAATCCCCTAATAAATATCCATAGCCACGCACTTCATTTTATACATATTTTTTTTATAGAATGCAATTATTAATTGCAATCAAAAGGTTTGATTCAAAATTCACTCTCAAGTTTAATCTCATTACCCTTCTGGTCATTATCTATATAATATATATTGTTAGATTAGCACCGCTAAATTTAAATCTAACTTAAATTTAGTTTGGTTTCGTTTATATAATGAATTCTGGTATTTTATATAATTTTTCTTGCTCTTCATTTTGAAGATTGATCATTTATATTTAAATTCAAAGTCCTTGGGGCGAGATTCGACTGTACATTACAGTCGTTAATAGCGCTAAATAAATTCAATTTAAATGAATTGAATAGATCATTATTGTGGTTTCATTTATATAACTAATGCTTGTAACATTAATCTTTATTAAAATTTGTTTTGAAGATTTTCTTGTTTTAAATTTAAATATATGCCTGTGGGGATAAATTACTAGGTATTTATCAGTCATACCAACCTCAATGTGGTTTATTTAACTGATTTGATTTATGAATTATTTCTGGTCTTAAATATGTTTTCCTTAATCTATGGTTGAACCATGTTTACTCGCTGAACAGACTCTCCTTATTCATGACACTACAAAGTTACATGTTCGCCCAAAGCATTTGCACGGTTTTCCTTTGTAAAAAATATACATTGTTGTCTTATTGAATAAGATCTTATTGTGCTATTGAATTGCTATCTTGGCTCTTATTGTGGTATATAACGAATAGATATTTGAATTCTTATAAAGGATCCCCCACGCAATGGACTGGGACATCCGTGGTTCACCCTCACAAGGGCTATACAGGAATCCATCTAGCGTAGGTGTAAATAACAGCCAGCAAAAGATTTTTACCGCCAACAATGGTTGAAAGTAGCTTGTAAACTTATGTGGAAATAACTATCATTTCCTAATTATTAATCAAAAGTGTTATCAAACGTGTCAAATAATACTTCCCTGGGTTACTGTTTAATTGGATTTTTCGTGACTAATTGAAAGCTCATATTATTAATACAACTATTATGTCATTGGTTTCGTGTTTGTGGCAACAATAAACATTATATCGCATAAAATAAAAGAGTTTAAAATGAAATTTATCACCAGGCGATAAAAATAAACAAACCGTACAATAGTACAAACAGTTCAAATTACAATTAAATACTTGAATACACTCAAAACTACAATCTATGTGACCTTAGTGACAAAGAGAAAACAATTATGTGTTTCAAAAGATTAAAGTTTAATTATAATATAATTTAATTTATTTATAAAATATATTTTCAGTGTGAATTAATAAATAAATAATTTTACTAATTAAATTATTAGGGAAATTCATAAATAAGTGTAAATTTAATCTGAAACAAGTGAAGTATTTTCCCACCATTATCTTCAAGATGGGAACACATTAGTTAAAATCCATTATGGAAATAATATTGTTTTTAAGTAGAAATTAGTTATTATTTAAGTAATAAATCGAGGGTATTGCACTTAAAATAGTGGTATTTGGGTTAGGAAAAGTGTAATTTCTCAGTATGAATGAATGTGGCGAAGAAGCATCACAACAGGATCAGAACAATTAGTTAAAAGAAAGACTGGTCGAAAAAACGTAAAAATATGGTGAGATTCCAAAAAAGCTCAACACTTACCATTGAATTGTAGATAAGTGATTCAATATTTCAGTGGAAAGTGTAAAAATAGGTGGAAATTCTTCGGAAGTAGCTTTCCACGGTTTGTTTGGTCTTTTTGAAGTCCAAACGGCTTATACTAGGTGTTTATTAACTTTTAATTTCTTTACATAAAAAATTTGCTAAAACCCTTCTCTTTTTGCAAGACACGAATTGCATTCTGGGGCGGTTTTTTGATTTGTTTTTTCAAAAAAATGTTCATCCAATCGGATAATTACATTAATAATTAATAAACAATTTATGAATTTGGAATTATAAATTCTGAAACATCAGTAAATTACTCTTAATAATAGAGTAAAATAAAATTAAATTAATTTTGATAATTTCAAATTAGAAATAATCAAATATGCAAACAATAACGATCAACATCCGCTATTTATGCAATGTTGGTTCAGTCAGCTGGAGGTTTTAAACTTCCCCCACTTTGTTAACAGAGATTCTCCACGATGTTACATGAGGCTTATCGAGCTACGTTCTTACTTGAAATTATATTAATTTATAGATAAACAATTAGAAATAGGGAATTAAAATTCTTAGTTATTATTTTAAATATCACACTAAAGAAATAACGAACTACTTAAAGAAAACAACAAAAGATATTTTTACGAGCATGAGTTTTTGACACATCGTCTGACGTTGACTACATATTCCCCAACAATGTGGTTCCAGCAAGTAGTTTGAAAGTATAAGACCAAAGAAATTGAATATCTTGACCAGTAAAGTTAAACAATAATACATAAAGTTCTCATCATCCATATTACTCTCGGTACAGAATATGTACTGTACCTATATTTTGTCAAGGTAAGTTGAGTACAGTGAACAGTTTTCATTGTGAGGCTCGAATTTGTCAAAATAGGCATAGTTTTCCCATTTATTTCCAGAGCCCTGTGTGAATTTGGGCACATTTCTTAGTTGTTATCACAACCTCATGGACCAAAACTGTTCTTTAGAGATAGTTTACTTAGAAAGTGTATTTAAAAATCTCTTTGTTAACTTATTATTATGGCGGTGGAGGTAGAACATTAGCTGCATTCGGAGATCACTAATAATTTGTTACAACTGTTAGTTTGTTTGAACCAGTTTTAATAGGCTAGGTTTGACCAGAGAAATAATATAGTTCTCATTATGTTATAATAAGTACAGGATGTATTTCATGGTGGACCAATCGTATAGCATGTCCGTCTCTGTTAAGATAAATAAGCTCTGTTGACATGAATAACTTAACCGACTATTTTTACTGGGTCAAAAGGTCGAGTTAACGAATGATTTTTTATATATCTTCTAACCAAATGTAATTGTACATGCTTTATCCCCTTTACCTTCTAGCACTCATGAAAAAGTAATTTTTTTTTTTTATAAAAAAAAGTTTTGTGCTGATAAAACCTTGTTCGTGACTACGAATACATACCCATGTAATATTTTAAAAACTTCAGTTATTACTTTTGTCTAGTACCAGTCAGAGATTCGAGGGACGTGCTGTCTAAAGAGGGAGACTCTCTGCCTCCTCTCTTGTCACTAAAGAACCGACAAATCCTCACGAGTGATAGACTGAGCATTGTTTCAAATCTCTCCCCTCACCAACCCTTCCTCGGCATCTTGTGTACTTTAGGGGAGGCCGAGTAAACATAGTCGACAGACTGCTTCATGCATATGATGAGAACATTCGGACAAGAAAGTAAATAAAGCCGTATTTGTCATAAAAGAATGTATATTTCCTTTTCCCCTTAGTTCTACTTTTTTTTTTGGCTCTTGAAAATTCTTCTTTGATTCCTTTATTTTTCCTCTTTTCCTTCTTTATCGTAACGTGTTTAACAATAACTAGTTTAAGTCTTACCTCTCCTTTATTTTGTTTCGAGTATTTCCCATCATCCCCAAGTTTGTAAACCATTAGATACTCTCATTTGTAGGTTTGATTGCTCAGGTTTAAATTCCATACACACAGCCAACCCCCAATGTGGGGCTTAATATGTATTTCAAATATTTATATGACATTGCCATTGGTAGGATTGTTTTCAGACCTGTATGTTGAGGTTCGACCCCTTTCACCCTAGAAAATAATATCAATATTAACTGTTCCTCTAAACCTATTCTAGTAGCTTATTTTGTATGTTTTTATATAACATCTTAGTAGTTGATCGGCTTCGGTGGCCACATGATCCAAGGTGTCACTCTTTAAATTGACTAACCGCTGATAGCAGTGAGATCGGTCTTTGAATCGCCATTAGGTGTTCGGAAAACCACCCTCAGTACACCCAATTAAGGGCAGTTTTTCAAAGTGGTTTTTCATTCTTCCTCCAAGTAAATACGGATACACTTCCTCTAATTTGATCTTACCTCATCCCTAACTCATTAGAGTAATCATTATATGCGTATAGCCTGAACAGGTAGTAAGATGCGGTGCTAAAAAAAAAACATCATTGTACCCATTTGGGCTATAAGCAGACATATAACTGAGCTAATGTGGCAGGTATGAGGAAAGTAGAATTTAAATAAACTGCACTGGCACTTGTATGAAGAGAGAGTGAGAAACAATTTAAGAGTAAACACCCTCTGTGTAACCATCTGGGTTTTGAATAAGGACCTCCTTATAACTTGCAAAACAGACTAGACAAGAATGAAGTGCAATCCACGTGTCCACTAATTAAGGTAATTAAAGTGTAAAAAAAATTAAATGGACGATTAATATATTCAAGTATTGGTTACTGGACTACCGTCCATCCACAACGAGTTTTATTAAAATATACAGTTATATATTATTATTAGCACCGCGTCTTGCTACCCATTCGGGTTATACGCACTTACGCTAATGTGTAATGGTAGGGTGATTGTGAGATGAAATGGAGGACCTACAGTTTAACGTGGAATCCGAACCACGGTGGCGGCCTGGCATTCTCCACATTCACAAGATATCTTGTCAGAGGTGAAGGAAGGGTTTGGTAATCAGATAAATCTTTGCCGGGACCGAGGATTGAACTCCGGCCGCCAGCATAGAAGTCTGACACCTTACCCCTAGACCTCCAGGTCACCAACTACAGTTATATAACAAAATAAGATAGACATATCTAGTATTTTAAAAATATGAACTTATTTAACGATAACTAGTTTTTAAATGTAGTTATTAGTAAATTTATATTCCCACAACGATGGTCTTAAGTTTTAAAGCGTCAGTCTTATAATACATCGAATTGCCGGTGACCGGGTAGTCAAGGTTCGAATATCTGCCGGGTTCACTTTTTTTTTTTTCAGATGTGAATTATAGGTTTTAGTTTTCACTCATAATCTCCATACTAATTGAGTTTTACTTCTTCTAAACAACGTGGTATAAAACGTTGTCATAGAAATAAAAAACCTATAATTCTGAATTTCTGTATGGTATAACTTAGCGGTAAATTTTCTGGTAAATGTTTGCTTTAAATCTTGTTTATATCTTTACCGATTATTATTATTATTATTATTACTAGGCATTCTGTCCCATACATTTTGTCAGGCAATGCACCCAGTCCTCGGCCTCCTCCTCCTTCAGCTCCCAGCAGTAACCTCTTCTTGTTGAAAGCTTCGTTGACTATGAAAATCCTTGACCTAATTTCCTTGGTTCAGTAGATATCCTTCGTCAGCAGACTTCCCAGGTACTTGAACTGTTCTATGTTTTACAATTCCTGGTTTCCAATTTTGATTTTCAGTGGCTCTTCATGTTTTAAAATCACTGTCACTTTTGACTTTTCAGTGTTGATCTCCATACCATATTATCTCCCTATCTCAATCAGCCATTCCATCATTTCCCGTAACTCTTTTTTATTTTTGGTCAGTAAGATATAAAAAATTAATAATACTGGCCTATTTTAGTTACTCGTTATGTTCCTAACATGTATGAAAAGAAATCTACTAAAAAATATAAGGTTGGCTCTTTCATATATATATATAAATGTTTGCCTATCAATATTATGGGTCTACATTAGAATACGGTCATTTGACACACTACGAGTCAACTGTAGCCTTCAAATTGTGGAAATGTTTGTAGATTCAGTTACGTTAGGTAATATTATAATTTGATCCCCAAATTTAAAAACCCCTCTAAATATTATTGGAATTTAAAATGTTTTGGGACATACTTGGTCTACAAGTTTGAAAAAACTTTTTTTTTTTTAATTATAAAAATTGTTTTGGATGAATTCCAGGAATCGTAGCCGAAAGTAAATGTTTCAGTTTTCAAATACATAGATTTGTAATTTATTTGCTGGGAAAATAATAGATTTAGTTTAGGTGTTTATTTACTGAGAAGCCCAAACTATTAATAATTTAGAATAAGTTTAAGCACGAGGACTATTAAGGTATTATCAAAGGGGTGAAGATATATTGGTGTGTTAGAAGATGTAAACTCTCACTAACGTGGAAAAGCGATAGAAAAACCTTAGTGGTAAATATTAGGAGTGAAAAACCAAACCACCCTTATAGTGCATTCGGCTGAGATTCAAACCTCTATCCCCCCAGTACAGCCAATTAAGTCTCTAGCGCATCTTACTTCTTAGACCTTATCGAAGGCTAACACCAATT
Organism: Timema monikensis; assembly: GCA_902151445.1. Lineage (NCBI taxonomy): Eukaryota > Metazoa > Arthropoda > Insecta > Phasmatodea > Timematidae > Timema > Timema monikensis. The sequence continues at coordinate 134,362 of CABFVZ010001744.1, read as the reverse complement.
AATAGTCAGGCTAGTCTTGTCTGGCTTATCACTTATGTGAAGGCTGAGGATCATATCCCAGCCATATCGGCCGAAAGTGTTTATTTCCTTAAATTATTTCTCTAGTTTATGTTAAAATATTGTTTATTAGCTGATCTAAAAGTTATTATATGTTTAAGTTTGTCATATTTAGTGGTATAGTTCTAATTTACTAAAACCATATTTAGGTTTACTTATTCCATCAAAATGGTGCTAATATGTGAAGATTACTGTGGGGGGTCAAAGCGAAGGAGTTTTAACCTTCAACCTCGACATTTCTAAGTTTTGCACACCACTATTATTAATAATTATTAAGTGTGTCCTTTTATAAAACTATTACAGCCCTGTTACTTGGTCGGGTATTAAGTATTGAATATCTTGTTTTAGTGTGTTGGTTTTTTATTTGTGCTATAGTAATATAATTGAATCGCAAAAAATAAGGTATCTAGAATTTATAAATTGTAAATAACAAAACGAATAAACCATTCTTTCACATAAATTGTGTTGAATAAAATACATGATCAGTGACGTCAAAACTAGACGCTATATTTAGATTCCGTAACGGTTTGAAATGGAGCACCCGCAAATATGGAATTTCTCTCCCCATTATTCAAATGTTGGACGACAAATGATGAAATATAACAGATCCTGCTTGAGCATAAAATATATCCTCCCCGCACGAAAGTACAATTTATGAAAACAGAAAGTCAACAAATCAGGTAAGACGACACGACTATAAGTTATATCTCCTATTAAATCAATATCCACCACACAACATTTTCCTCGTCATTCATTAACTTAAGGGTGTTCTCGAATTGGATTTCCCTGGCTGATTTTAATAAAGGTTTTGCATTTTGAAAAAGAATGAGGTTAAAGGATTTAAACTTTAAATCTTGTGATCTGCACTTTTGATAAATATCATCAATACCTGTATAATAACACTATTAATAGCCGTTACAGTGGCAGAATAGTCTAAGATATCACTATAGTAAAAGACTTGACACCCGATGATGAGGAGATTGTGGTTCAACTTCTGACTTGGCGTATTAAAGGTGGTTTTCCGTAAATTGGTTTTACCCTATATGTACTCGAAAATGCAAGTACACTTCGTTTAGATTAAATATTCCTCATCCTTAAAATGTTAGCTTGGTTAGTGAATTGCGTACATTGAGAATGAGCAGAAAGACGTGGTGCTAAGAAAAACTTATATTCATGTACTTAAATATTATAAATGCTGGCCGTAAACATATATATTTTTATTTTCTAAAATACCTTTCTCACAAAATCTGAAATTGGTACATACAGAGATGTAAGTAGCATACCACTAGCCTATATTACATACTAAATAAAGAATGTTTTGATGAAAGACACACGGCCAAAAGTTCCCAAATGAAACATGAATGTGGTTCATGTGTCCAAAAGCCTATATGTATAGCTTTTTAACCGAGAATAATATATAATTGGCTTCGACAGGACATACAACTGGCCTCGACGGGACATACAACCTTCCTTGATGGGACATACAACCGACATCAACGGGACATACAATCGACCTCGACGGGACATACAACCTTCCTTAATGGGACATACAATCGGCCTCGACGGGATATACAACCGACATCAACGGGAAATACAATCGGCCTCGACGGGACATACAACTGGCTTCAACGGGACATACAAGCGGCCTTGACGAGACATACAACCGACATCAACGGGACATACAACCGGCCTTTGCGGGATGAAGATGCACCGCTGCCGACTACATATACGTGGAAGACACCACCACTCCCAAACATCAAGGATCTGAGTGACAGCCAGCCCTAACTTCGATGCCGACGCTTAGTGGAGGCACCTCTTGGAGACGATCTCTATAGCTCCGGTAAGACTATCCGTCCCTGCAGCATTGCCGGGAGATGTATGAGAGCACAGAATAGAACTATGAACCACCGAGAGAAATATCTTTCTTCTGGCACCCTAACTCCTTAGCCCGGTTAGATGTAAGTTTATTTAAAATGTGTTTTGTCTATAATTTATTATATTGTATAATAAATATCCTGAGTATCAGGGGGCTTCTTATCATTAACATAGTGGCTAGGCCTTTCTAACATTTTAATTTTTAAAATCAAATTAACTCAATTTTTGGACAAACACAAAAACCCAACCTTTGATCTCTAATGTTCCCATTAGTGAAAGGAATACAATCAATTAAGTTTAGATAGCTTTTTTAAATCGTCAATCTGATACTCGAAAAGCAGTTTGTAAGCAAACACACCACAGTTTACAACATTCGGTTCAAAGGCTCAGTTCCCACTATATAAGGCACCGTGAAATATAAACAATAGGCGACTCCGCTTGCACAACTGGTAAGTGGCTTCAAACAATACAGGGGAAAAAGTGAGTAGAAATAAATTATTGAATCATTTCAAGTTATACTTTTCAAATAGAACGTGTTAGAAATTTAATTATTTTCAAAATGAGGGTCACTCTGATCGGAAGTATCTGTTTGAACCAGAATAATTGAACCAGGATTGTCTTATTAAATTGGAAATGTAAATATAAGCGAGACACGTAATTAGTTGGTATATTATTTATAAATTTTAAGCCCTAAATCATAAAAATAATTATAAAAAATGTATTTGTTATTTGGCTTTTAAACGTTATTTTCTTAAATACACTATAAGTTCAAGTTTTATTTGACTACAATTTACCTATGGATATTCAATGTGATCATAAGATTACTAAAGTAATTATAACTACCAGTGTCCAGCGTTTTCTGATTGATGTTAATGAATGAACTTGTAAAATTTTTTGTATGTAAGGTTGGCTTTATTGTGGGTTGACACCGTGTTTTTTTTTTGAGATTTACCCTTGTTGATAAATTATGTCAGAAAACTATTCAAAATTGGTCACCAATAAGAACTATCAACCTTAAATCCAAAGAATTTTAACAAGACTGTTATTTATACAAGGATAGCGATGGGCGCTTTCAGTTATAAATAGCTAAATAAATTGTCCGAAGGTAGACTTAACTTCTCATTTCAAAATAAAAAGTAATTTCAAACTTACTTGTAGACACTATCTCTTTCGTACGGCTGCGTATGATATATTGTTCAAAATAACTAGATTTTATTTCTGCGATAACCTTCCCCCTTCAACGTAGGCCAAACCCCTTTGAAGAACAAGTCTGCGGGAACACAGAAACAACCCTCTTTATACGGCGCCCTTATAAGTGCACCCCTCTAGCCTTCACAATCAGCCACCCGCACGCAAACAAATGAATAAAAATTTGCGAACAAAGCCGTTAGAATTACGAAGGTAACAATATTGTCTACTGAGGCCATATCTCCCCTACAAAACCTTCCAACAGTTTTTTCTCTTCCTTTTCAACCGTCTCTTCCTCTTTGGAGCACAAGAGCAGTCCCCCGTATTCCTCTTAGACAAGAGGGAAAGAAGGGTCGGAGAAGTATAGTACTACACGGAAATCAATATTATCTAATTCCTTATACTTTACTTAGTATTTTGTTTGTTTCATCTTTTTTATTCAACTCACCCATTACTTCCTCAATTTTTAAACGTCAACCTAAATATTTATCTAATATCATGTGTGTGAGTGTTGTTAGTTTATTATTGATACTATGTAAATGTTTCTATTTATTAGATTTTTTTAGAATACGATACGTAAATATTATTATTATTATTATTATTATTATTATTAGCACCGCGTCTTACTACCCGTTCGGTTTATACGCACTTACGCTAATGTGTAATGTGCTAATGTGTAATGGTAGGGTGATTGTGAGATGAAATGAAGGACCTACAGTTTAACGTGGAATCCGAACCCCGGTGGAGGCCTGGCATGCCCCACATTCACAAGATGTCTTGTCAGAGGTGAAGGAAGGGTTTGGTAATCATATAAATCTGTGCCGGGACTGAGGATTGAACCCCGGTCACCAGCACAGAAGTCTGACACCTTACCTCTAAACCACCAGGTCACCTGATACGTAATTAACAAAACTATTGTGATAGCCATATCAAGTGTTGGTTAAGGTTCCTTATTCACAGTGTCCTTGTACACGATATCGTTCATAAATCACATAGGCCTAACAAATATTTGAGCTATTTGGTCAACAGCATCCTCTTAATGTTACTGTTCCTTAGTCACAGCTGCTTCGTGCATAATAACTCCCTCATGGCTTAGGTCTTATTTATATTTAAGGTTTTTAGTCACTTAGGCTCTTTATATAGTTAAGGTATTATGCAACAATGGTTTCATAAATGGTAGTGGTCCTTAGTCACATAGTTTTATGTATAACAAATTTACTAAGTCACAGTAGTCCCATACATAGTAGGTGTCCTTAGTTATCAAATTTAAAACTAATACCCATCAACTATAATAAACCTGAGGAATAAAAAAATAAATATTCAAATAATTTTGTTCAGGTCCTAAAAGCTTGAATTCCACATGGTAGTATGAAATTGGCTTTGTGGTGGCCTTGTTTTAAGTCAGGCCATGTTTAATTTATAACTAAAATTATTATATTCGAATATTTAGCACCTATATGATTCAAAACTTTTCTTACAAACCATCCGGACTATCTGCTTTTATTTACACTACTATTGCTTTAATTGTTTACAAGATGGAAATGCTTGTTGATGTGTGGTAGTTTCTCTTTGTTGAAATCTGTGAAATCTAGCACAGAGAGATTAACTGGTCACTAATTAATCACTGTGAAAGGGGAAACCAATATTTCACCAATTCTATTTTAAACAGTACCAATAATTTAACTCAGAACCATTATCTAAGTTTACAGACACACTACCAACTACACTAAGACATTGGACATTCATTAGTATATTAAGTTAGAAAGGATAAAGGTAAAAATTAGATAGCTTATACTAGAATATTCGCAGAGAAAAGTGATAAAACATTTGGGAAAATCCACCTTCAATACACACGGCCGATATTAGAATACTAACCTTCTTTTTACTGTAAAACCAGACTAAATGAGTCGGGCACTTAGTCAGCGTATTCATTAATGCGGGATTAAACCAATTCTTATAAAATGAAATATGATCATACTTATATTGAGCTATGTGTTAATAAATAATGTTTTTAGAAGTCAAGAGATTATTTGAGGTCATGAAGAATAGGAAACAAAATATTACGAGCACATTAAGCTTTGGAAACTAAGTTTTATTGTTTCTATTATATCTTGGGAAACAAAAGTATTCTTCATTTTGTAGCGTTAAGCCTAAAACTCACTTGGAAACATTTTCCGGAAACATTATTTAATTTGCAAACACATTAAAATAATGTAGCTCTTGTTTCAGACATGTTTAAATGTTTTTCTAAAACCGTTTGTGATATGTTTAAAAACTATTTGCAAAAAGTTTAAATGTTTTATTTACGTTTTCCAAAGAAGAAACAATGGCCTTTGTCATACATTTCAAATGGGCTACAGGAAACAAATTTTACATGTCTGGACGTGTTTGCAAACATTGATAATATTAAGCAACATGGGTCAGTTTGATTTATCTGTTCAAACAGAGCTTACCCGTTCCTTATTTTTCCGTGTCACGTCTTTGACAACTTCGAAAAAGTATTAAACCGATAAGAATCTTTAATAGTAATACAATGTTGCAATACAGCAATACAATACAATACAATACAATACAATACAGCGAAAAAAATGCATAAAATAATAAATGTTTTAAATGAAATCGATGAAACATTATCAGTTAATACCAATGAAGTTTGAAAAAAATGTTAAACCCCTTCACGTGCAGTTTTGTAGAGAATATAGGAATAATGATTTGAAATATAAACAAATATTACGGGGGAAATATTTGAACAATGAAGTCTGGACGTGAAACAATATTTGTGTAACTGTTTGCAAACAATGTGTCAGTAATCTTTTCCCATGCTTTCAAACATTTTACCTACTTTTGTGAACAGCAGGATACATTTTATATGCATAAAAAACAGTTTCCGAACAGAGTTGTAAAACAATGTTTCTTCTATAAGTGTTACAAGCTTTAGTAACCAAGTATAAAGCCTAGTACGCACTTGGAAACATTGTCACTAGGTGTTCTCTAGATGTTTTAGAAATGTTTTCTGTTGTTCGCAAACGTAGGGAAACTGTTCGTAAACATGGGAAACATTTTTGGCGAACAGTTAAACAAAAATTGTTTCGCGTCCAGACTTCAATGATGAAACACTGTTTCCTGTCCAGAGTTCAAATGAGTAAAACAGTGGTATTCAAACTTTTTTGTTCACATACCCCATGTATAATTTATCTTCTACTTTGTACCACCAAAGTTGTTGGTGCATAATGCAAGCCTTAAATGTTCTTTAATCTACATATAAAATAAATTACAAACAAAATAATGAAAAATATTGTAGCATTGGGCTACAATAATTGAAGAGAAACGTGTTTCTTACCCCATTGCACCACTCCCAGCGCTGATGCAGAACAGCAACGCGAGAAAATATCAATCACAACTACACGCACCTGTTGGTCTGAATTAGACTGACCACCAGTGTTGTTATGAAGTAGTGACAAATAACTTCAGATGCAAAGAGCTCTAGCGGCAAAGACACTTTACTCGTCTATGTTTTAGGATAATCTCTAAGCTCTAAGAAACTGTTTAGAAGCTATGGTGTAATGCGCGTATTGTTCCCGAGTGTTCCATTTGTTGCCCCCCACCCTTTTTCCCGTCATCTATTTTCTCTGGGTTGTGTTGTATATATAGTGGCGGCAGGACATCTTGTTGTCACTCTTGGACTTGATTATATTTGGGGAAGGAGAAGCTCCGGCTTCAGATTGTTAAAATGTAATGTATCTTTCGAAATTTTAGTATATTTTCCTTTTATTTAAATTTTTTGTTGCATATTTTAAAATTCTCTTTCGGCCATTTCTTAAATGCTTTAAATACAAATAAGATAGTTTTTTTTATTTCTACGTGGTTAATTTGTAACTTAGTTGTGTCAATAATATCGATTTAATTACTTGCTCTGGGAAGGATCGATCATTGAACTTAGGATATTATCGATATCTTTAACTTTGTGAAATAATGTCAATATTGAATTCTATTAGTTACATATTTGTTATTTTGTCCTTTTGTAAATATTTGGAACTTATTAACTGGGCTTAAATTTACATGATGCGTTAGTAACTGGGCTTAAATTTACATGATGCGTTATTAACTGGGCTTAAATTTATATGATACGTTATTAACTGGGCTTAAATATACATGATGCGTTAGTAACTGGGCTTAAATTTACATGATGCGTTATTAACTGGGCTTAAATTTACATTATGCGTAGAATGATCTTATTTTACTATGAAATCGTTAATCTTCAACGTATGATTAGTTAATAGTCTTTTGAGAATTTCTATGGAATATTTTGTTGTTATAACGAGATTGTTTAGCGTTAACCGCATAATGGAATAGGGCGTAATTTTTCTGAGATATTATGATTTTTTTTAAATTATTATGTTTTATAAGAAATTTATTTTGCTAGTCAAATAATGAGGATAATATGATTATGACAGTTATCCCGTAAAGAAACTCTACTAATAGAATTCTTGACGTTATGACAAGGTTGTTGTTGAGGTAAAGCCACATTTGATTATGTTGTTCTTTAATGCTGGCGCTCAAAATAATTAACTGGTGTTTTTCTTTTAAAACTTCGCATGTCATCAGAATATGGGAATAATAGCTTGTCGAAGGCTTCTCTTACATTTCAAAGATTATCTCTATATAATATACTAGATAGCTGTTGCCCACGGCTTTGCTCGCGTGGAAGTTGATTATATACAAATACGAAAATATACATATGTATTTACAGATTAATTTAAAATATTACGTTACGTTGATGACCATAACTTGACCTCAGATCAAAAATAATGCAAGTCCGATACAAACTTTCACCCCCTTTTTCATCCCTTATTAAATAAAATTTCCAAAATTCCTGAAACATGTATTTATTTGTTTTACGTCAATAACCGAAATACAAAATTTTGTTTATGTAACTTTCAAAATGACGGACTTTCATACATATTATCATACATATTATCATCCCCTATTTTGACCCCTTTGGGGTGGAATTTTCTAAAATCCTTTCTTAGTGGGTGCCTACATAACAAAATGAATATACAGTCCGAATTTCATGCTTGTAGCCTTGATAGTTTGCGCTCGGCGATGATGAATCAGTCAGTCAGTCAATCAATCAGGACATGTTATTTTATAAGTATAGATTATTATATATTTTCATATGATATTAATTTCTTGATGAATAAATATCAACTTAAAACTAGTTAATGCATTTATTAGTCTAATGGTTCACTATATCCATAGGTAGTCTTTTTATTTACATGTCTTTTCGTTTTACTTTAATTTTGGGATATATACCTTTTCGTTAATGAGCTCTACGAGGTTTACCGTCTATATATTAACTTCCGCAACTGGTGTTGGTTGCGAGATCTGAGTTTCGAATGTTTTATCTCAGACATTCAAAGGACAGAACTCCCTCCAATCGCTCACTCTTATTGCCCCGTTTTTGACCCCTTGTTGTTCGTTGTTGTTTGGACCTTCTGTTTATTCCTTATTTTAGTTAAGGAGGGTTCAATATATAATATATATTAAAGTAGCTATGTGTATTTATTAAATTTTATACATCCCTTAAGAACGTATTTGCGTTTCCCTTGGGACTATGTTGAATGTTTTTGTGGATTGTGTTTTGTAAGTAGTTATTGACTGATTAAGAAGACAAAAATAAAATGATGGCGAGTTTGTACATTTCTTCAGATGGCTCATACTATGCAAATAAGCTTCTGACAGAACTAAATTTGAAAGACAGCAGTGGTCTTAGAAATTTCACTCTCATGTATCCTACAGATTCTTAAGTTATTTCACAAATGGTTAGTTGCAGGATTGTGAACAACTATCCTGGCCCACGTTGTTTGCTCTTGAAAATGTCGTAAAACACGAGGAAAAAAGTATTATCGGAGCTTAAGAAGCATTGGAAACAAAATATAATTAGAACTAATTAATCTTTGGAAACAAAGTATAAATATAACCCATGTAATCTATGAAACAAAATTATATTAGAGCCCATGTAGACTTGGAAGTATTATTAGAGCTCTTCTATCCTTGGAAACACAGTATTATTAGAGTCCATGTAGAATGGGAAACAATGTTGTATTAGAGCTTATGTAGCTTTGGGAACAAAGTATTATTAGATTTCATATAGCCTTAGAAACAAATGTGCCATTTCTGCAATATAAGTCAATGACAGAAATGGTTTAGGAAAATATTCACAGTACTTAATTTACTTTTATTTCAATGTTAAGTCAGGGATGAAGCGAATTGTGTTAATCAATAACAACTTATGGTGGTTTTATTGACAGCAGGTAAAAAATATTTTTATGCTGTGTATTTATGATACCGTATTCCTTATTCATGCTAGTATTATAATACTTACTTGACTCTACAATATACACATTCAAAAGAAATTAGTAGATTAGTTAACCTCTTGGTAGAGAACCATATCATCCAGGAAACAAATATGCTTTTTGTCTTCACAATACATTTAAATCCATATACTAAGACCATAGGACAGAAACGCAAACAATTATACTAGCCATAACAAAGTTAGTACAGATTCCCGTATGAGTTTTGGGTTCCCTAACCCTCGTACTCGGTTTGAAAGTGGGAGTATATTGCAAGTGAAGGCATATAATCACGTGTGGAATAGAACTGTAATAGTACTATGGCCGTCATGAACACACTTGAACATTCACCCGCATTGTCTTCACCCAGACCCCTCTTTTCTTTCCAAAGCCACGACTTTCACCCTGTGCTCGGAAAAGAGATATGTTTATCGTGATGTTAAAGCCCTTTGTTTGAATGAGACGATGCAATAATTAAAATTAGGACAAAGGACATTTGTTCAGGACATTACATTAGTTTATAATATATGTTTTTGAATCTTATCGACTCTGGCTTTTTAAAACTATTCTATCGGTTTCTTGTGTTTATTTACCTTATTTTAATACCTGTTCAGATCATCTGCGTTTGGTTACACTAATAGAGTAGAGCTGAGTAAGGTAGAAATTAGAGAGAATTTACCCTCAATATTGTAGAGAGAAAGTAAGAGACTATTAAGGTATAAAAATATATGTAAATTACATCCGACAAACCGGGCTGGACGAGCTTGAGATTAATTACATATGAGCCTGATGATTCTATTTTATTTTTGTAGCACCGCATCTTACTACCTGTTCAGGTTATACGCATATGCATTAATAACGTTAGTGTGTTAGGAATTAGGAAGGTAAAATCCGAGGAAGTGTACCCGTATTTACGTGGAGGGAGAGTGTAAAACCATTTTGTGAACAACACCCTGAATACACCCAACTGGGATTAGAACCCCGATCTCCCTGTCATTGTCAATCTAGCCTATTACAAAATTGACGCCTTACCATACTGCCACTGAAGAAGGTTAACCCAGATGATGGTCCGTTTAAGGAAAATTTGCGTATTTCCCTAAATGTTCCACTGGAAAACCTATATTCTTCAATCTAGTAGAGGCTTTTGATTGATATATTCTATAGGATTAATAAATAAAATAAAAAATGTAGTTTCTTGTGATAGCAAATAAAATTTATTTTAGAAATAAATAAACCTAAGATCACCTTTTATAATCCGGAATGGTAATAAATAATGTGCACTTCTTGCAGTTTGTATTTTTTCCAAAAACTAAAGTGATAAAAAAGTTTCTTGAATAAATAAATTAATTCACAGTTAAATGTCATATTTATGGTTAAACATGAATTCAAATATTGAGAGGTTTTTCTTGCAATCATTATCCAGGGCAACTTTCTAATTAATTTTTGCTAATTTTTTTTAGGCTATTTGATAGGTATGTTACACCTGCCCCCTTGAGAATTAGCAAACCTCTTGACCTGATTTGTATGAAATGACTTATAAGACACTATCAAATTAACAAGCTAAATATTCAAATGTCATGCTATTGATTAAATAACATTTGTGAAAACAAATTATTTTGTATACAAAAATTGTTGGGTGACTTTTATGTTTAATTGGCGCAGAATGTCTCTATGAAAATGAATCCTAAAATTTGTCATTAATTTATTTTATTTGTGGATTGAGGTTCATTCGACCTACCAAATTCCAAGATACTAAGATATCTCTCTATTATGACGCAATGGTTTTGATTCCAAGTGAATAAAACACATGTGCTATTTTATAAAGCTTAGAACCGGGAAAACAAAATATGTATTTATACGCATTTGAAAACATTTATTTTCGTTTTAAAAACTTGTATTTGTTGCAAAGAATGTTACACTAAAATATATTAATTGGGTCTAATCAATATTTTTAAAATGTTAAGAAAACGTATTTTTCAAATATTCTTCAGTACCTATCAGAAGGAAGGGAGACTAAACGTCATGATCATTGTCTGGATTTTCTGTGATGAGAGGTCAGGGTTTGAAACCTAGACGGGTGAGACTGAGGGTAATTTATTCCAAATATTGGTTAACCCTTACACCAAGCGAATGCGAGAACATTTTATCTAAATTATACCCTCCTCATTAATATCACACTATCTTGAGTAAATGATGACAGCCCGAACGTGTAGGAAAATATGGATGAATAAGAAAATAAACCCACTTCTGGGTCCGAATGTTCTAAAGCATCACTCTCGTGCTAAACTGGCCTGATGAGGATGGGGAGATCGGTGTTCAAATCCTGGTCAGGTCTATTGAGGTTGTTTTTTTATTAAATTGTTTTCTACTACACTTCCTCGAAAATCCGTATAGCTTACCTATAAAATGCTTCCTCCAACATACTTACCTAATTAGGTCATTTATCATATGTGCGAATAACCTTAACAGGTCGTAAGACGCGGTGATAAAACCAAATAGGGAAATAAAAAGCTATGAGCCAGATTTCACTGAGCCAGGAGATCTGAAAGTGCTTGATAGTTTGAGAACGTGTACGTAACGCCTATTTAATCATCAGATAGAGTTGTGTACAAGTTAGTATTTCAAAAGAATTGATTGGTTGGTGTTGGAGAAGAGAGCTAGCAGAACAGGTTCCATGTTGATAGAAGACGAGAAAATACCACGTGGAGCACATTTGCAATTCCGTCCCGATGACCAGACACGGACCATCACCTTACGTACACCCGACCTCCCACTATTCAAAACAGCGGATTCAAAATTCATGAAAGTGTTTCCCCTCAGTAATCCTCCATCGTCCAACAGCCTTCTGAAATGGCTGGCTACCTGGGAATGAGAAATGGGAAGGAGGTTTGAGTTTGTGCCAAAATCTTCAAACGGCTATACATGGGTCGTGGTGGGTGAGAGAGCGGGGAGACGAAAGGGTGTTCTTATAAGCGTCACCATGGTAACGCAGCCTGGCTCATTTCCAAGGTTAACAATACCACAAAATATCGCCTCGCTAAAACTTTGCCACTAGGGTGAAATTACAGTATCACTTGCCAAGTCACGTATTACTAAACGATCCTACCCAAAAGTTTTTTTTTTTTTTGTGAGCTATACCAATTTTGTCTTTGGGAAGTTTTTGGCTTAATTACCAAGAGAACGGAGCGAGATTTTCGAAGACATCAGCGCCGACCTTACGACAAAACGTTATCGGCAAATTAAGGGAAGACTGCACAATGGGGTGAGAGAAAGTTGGAGTCAAGCTGCACAAAAATGTTATTTATTTACCAAAAACTAATTTGAATAATTGATTTTTAAATAATACTACAACTAATTATAATTAAATTAATAATGGCAACAATTAAAATGGTGCTTCACATACTGGTTTTGTTCTTGTGTTAATTCACAAACTCCTTTTTTTTTGCACTGCGTATCTAACACAAATAAGATAGAAATGAAGAAATTATGATTTTAGAGGAAGTGTATCTGAATTTGCGTTGATAAATAGTAGAATATTAACTATGGAAAACACACAAAGCATAAACTGCCGCGATTAATTAGTGACTAGAAAACCAGAGTAGTAATTAAAGAAAAGTAACTGCATTTTCGTGGCATTAAAGTGAGACATTATTTTGGATAAAACATCCTCCGCACACCCACCTGGGATTCAATTCCCGACCTCCCCGTCACCATCCAACCAGAAAACACTAGGGTAAGACCTAAGCCCACGTGACCAGCGATGCGAGTCACTATCTAAATAGTCCACTGGTATCTAAAAATTATATATAACAAGGCCTAGTATCTATTTTTATGTTGATGGTAATATCTTAACATATAAAAATATGTATTGATCATTTTCGTGTTGAGACACTGTAAAAATAAAACATATTACTTGCTACTGATCGTCGTATCCGGATGAAAAATTACCTAGGTCACAGACAAACATACACCAAACCCACAACATCCAGGTTAAAATGGCTTCACACCGTGGGATAGCTTGGATACTTCAACACGGGTATCGAGGGGATTTTTTCAAATATCATTTGAAACGTGGTTTCACCAGAGTGAGGAAACAAATATCCATTTCGAGTCAATCAACCAGCTTTCACAAAGCTAGATTTAGGTAGTGACTCAGCCCCCTCTTCACATAATTCTACCTCACAAAGTGCCTACGCAGACTGCCTATTACGATTACGATTACGACTGTCCTTTGATGAAGAACACGTTAAAAGTGAGAGGTTTAAAAATTTAACCTTTATTAGTGCTTTCTTCAATGATCATTGACACTAGCGAACGCCAGTGATGATGGACTCAACCTGGCTCAAGAAGCGCAGTGAAACTTCCGTAAGTCTGAGGATCTGGTATATATTTGTCTGTGGCCTAGGTCAACTTTTTTGCTCATCCTAATCACAGATTGTAGATTAAAGCACAACAATAGGTCATACGTTTTGAAATTGGTTAGCAAAAATCTACAAACTAAGACTTTTTTAATTTGAAACGTCAACACTTTTTATAACCTTGATAACCCAGTCATATTAGCATTCATACATTCATCCATTAACATATATGGGCTTGTTATGTATATATAGGCATTTTTATGTATATAAGCTTTTATATAATATATAAACATGATATTCGTAAATGCAACACCCAAACTGCACCTATAGTTTATTTGAACCAAAAGTAATACAAAAACCCTATACACCTATCGCCGGCAAACTATGCTAATATCATTAAATTGTGTTCATTGTTTCAACATATAGCACCGGACGAGCAAAGCTGTGCAAGCATTCATGTACAACAGGTTGTATATTATTTAGGCGCGCGGCACTGAACTCTTCAACATCTTGGAGCATGACAGCAGAACATATCAAAATTAATATATACAACACACCAGTGAATCTAAAAATGTGAATACATTCTGAGGGTCATTGTTAATGATCCTACATCACAGCAAGTGCTTCCCATTACTACATGTGCAGTGCTGCACGCCTAGCTCTTATGCAGCTTGTTGTACACTCATGCTTGCACAGCTTTGCTCTTCCAGTGCTGTGCGCTGAAACTTTGAACTAAATTTAATGGTATTAGCAAAGTTTGTCGGAAGTAGGTGTATAGGGATTTTGGATTACTTTTGGTTCAAACAAACTATATGTGCAGTTTGGGCGTTGAATCTCCAAACACCCTGTGTATAAAAACATAATTGAAAAAATAATATAGATAGTAGGGGAGGTTTGGAGGGGAAACGATTGATAGTTGAGCTACAGAGACAATTTATTTATAAACATTCCAATAGTATTTTTAATGCTCGATATAATTACTATCAAAAGAGTACTAAACTAAAACACTTAATATACACATTAAATACTAATTCCTGCTTACCTACAACTTTATTTTTTTGTCGGATATTATATTAATTGAAAAATCAAATTGAAACTTTCATCTTTGGTATGTGTAGTAAGATTGAGGTAGGAAGGATAGTAAGTAAATGGTTGTTACTAAATTCACTAAAACAATTTTAATATGTTTATTAATCAAGTCATGTTATCTGAAGCTTTCACTTTTGATTGATATTATAAATACATTTAAAATAACACAAATAAACTAAAATTTTATAAATATTGGCAGCAAATAAATATGTTAAAATATTTTCTAGTATTCTTCAAACTAAAATCGGTCTATAGTTATCTGACAGTTACAAAAGCCCCTAAATCTACTTTTATAGATTTATACGTCAAAACATGTGGTGTGCCAGCTGTCACTTTTGATACTAAGTACCAATAAAAATCTGCATCAGGGGTCTAACTGCTTAAAGAGTAGATATCACCATCGAATTAACTGCTGGAAACAGAGGTTGGACCAGGGTTTTCTTTAAATAATTTCCTAATCTCCCTCTGCGCAAATAAGAGCACATTTAATATAAATTCTACCTACCACATTCATACTCTACTATTGCAAATATGTGGATAATACAAAAGGGTTAAAATAATCAATAGCCATAAAATAGCTATAAAATTGTAACAATGCTGACTACAATAAAGATATATTTACATTACCCTAACACACTTCCAAACATGTTCTTAATATGGTATACCATTTCTATATCTTCACTAAATTCAAATCAATTATTTGTTAAATTAATAAATATTTTAAAATCTTGTTAAGTTTTTGATATGAACCTAATTTAATAATGACCTGTTTTAGTTTGTTTCAAAGCTCCGAGTCCTGTCTCTGTTTACCAGTATGGTCCTATAAGTCGACCAGGACACCTGTGCAAACTCGTCACATTAACAAGGGTGTGGGCCCCTACCCTGGAGTGTGGGTGGCCCAAACCCTTGAAACACAACTAACGTTCCTCTACTGTTTACTCGGGGTCAGGTAAATATTCCACAGTTGTTTGTTATAGACTTGGTCAACAAACGGTCCATAAGAACGAAACAGTATTTGGGACCACACGTTAGTTGGACTACAATTAACACTGTTTCAACTCTCTACCTGAGACCAAGGTCCCAGGGTCAAGAGGCCCAAAGTTGTAACCAGTTTAGATTTAAACTAAATAACTTTTTGTCTATCGGTTTTTTCATATATTTCTTATCGCCGTATATTGAAAGTTAAAACTTTAACCCAAGATTTAGGTGCGGTCCATAAATTAATTTAAATTGTGAAATTAACTAGGAAATTACTCCCTCAGTATATCCAACCAAGATACTAAACCCGAATTTTCTATCAATAAAGATCAGACCAGATGATATGCGCCTCAGTCCATGTAACCTATGATATGGCTAGTATTTAAATTTATTAGAGAGAAATTGCCTTTTCATTAGAATTACCTTTGTAGAAAATAAAACAACCTTTTAAATAGTATATTTGAATCCGACCTATTATGATTGTTAGTCATGGTTATAGCCCTATCTCAATATAATATTCTTAAAACTTAAAATAACACCTTGACACGGGAACTGAATGCGGGACCCTTGACTTTGTAACAGGCTAAACTGCTTTAGCCCCGTTCAAAAGTAGCGAATGAAAAAGAACGTATATTCTGTTAGTGCCTGCATATTATCAAAAGTAACAATAACAAACTAATGTTAAATGCCTCGCCCATAATATATGTCTCTGTTTACATACCTATTGCGCCGAGTCAACCTCAGAGTTCGGTGCCCCAGCTATTAACACAACACTGAAAGAAAGCGAGGAGAGCTCGACCACGATTTCAAACCGACTAACTGCTTCATGGCGGCCTACGACCAGCGTGCCTCGACCGTCTAGAAGCTTCGGGAAGATCCCCCTTAGCCTCCTAGAAGCTCCGGGAAGAT
>CABFVZ010001744.1:94892-116071 GCA_902151445.1 Timema monikensis | reverse complement strand
CCCCCCCCGGTGCAACTTATTATACAAATTCTATAGCCACTGAGCTTTCCAGAAGTCTTCCCGTACCTCGAGTCGTTTATGTCTATGATGTACGTGCGGAAATCGTCGGCTTCATATTTGTGATCAATAAGATGACGAGCTATCAGATAACGCAGCCATCATCGACTCGGGAGGGCTTTATTCTGTCAAATGTATAATAACAACTGTATTAGTGCACATATTACTACGGATTAAATAGCTAGGCTTTTATATTAGTTAGGTGACCTGGCGGTCTAGGGGTAAGGTGTCGGACTTCTGTGCTGGGGTCCGGGTCTCAATCCTCGGTCCCGGCACAAATTTATCTGAATACCAAACCTTTCCTTCACCTCTGACAAGACATCTTGTGAATGTGGGGAATGCCAGGCCTCTGCCGTGGTTCGGATTCCACTTTAAACTGTAGGTCCTTCATTTCATCTCACAATCACCCTATCATTACACATTAGCGTAAGTGCGTATAAGCCGAACGGGTAGTAAGACGTGGTGATAATAATAATATTATATTAGTTATTTAGCTTGGCTATTAATCCATATGACATGTGTATTTGTATAATTGTTATTGTACTATTGGCAGCATAAAGCCCTACCGAATCGAGGGGTGCTGCATTATCTGATAGCTCGTGGTCTTAATTAGCCACTCACATGTAACTAGCGATTTCCACACGTCCTTCATAGACTCTGCCTTAAAACATGAGTGAAGAATTACTCTGGGCACGTGACCACTCCTGGATAGCTCAACGGTTAGAGTATTGGTGTACTAAGCTTAAGATAATGTGTTCTATTCCCGTACCTAGGAGTCATTTATGAATTTAAAAAATAATTTAAACATAATTATGTTATATAATTTTACTATTTAACTTTTAATTACAATTCAAACACACAACTTATTTTCAACGGTTATTTTATAAATTGTATCTATATACATTTTAAACATTCTTTTTATCAGTTTATTATAGGTTGAGGTAGTTATGCATCAAACCCTACCAATCTTCATATATATATATATATATATCTTCCTGGTATGGTCTTCAGTCCCGGAGCCACTAGCAGTGCCTGCAAGTATCGAGAGGCGATGCTACCTATCACTCTCACACTTCGGTAGTCGACTACATACAATTAGCACAGTGGAATTTAAAAAAAATAATTTAGTATCATGTCTGACTACCAGTTCGGGTTATACGCTTATATAATAATTACGCTATTGGTTTTAGGGAATAGGAAGGTTATATTAATAGGAAATTTACCCGCATTTGTGTGAAGGGAGAGTGGAAAACTTATTTGGGGGAAAAACCTCAGTACACACACCCGAGAATCAAACCTCGATCTCCTCGGCGGTCTAGCTTACTGTATGAGTGTCACGTTAGACCACGCGGCCACCAAAGGCGGCCAGTAAAACTCTGTTGTTAACATTAAAAACACTTTAATTTATAAATCAATTTTGTTTTATAGGTATTTAAATTACCCATGAAAAGTGACAGTTGGAGCAGATCATGTGATTTTATCCGTAAGTATAAGAACAAATTGTTTTAGCATCGTTTGTAATGGTCATAAAAGTGTATTCTTATTTAGATAAGATTTTACAAAAGTCTAGCGATTTTTAAGATACTTTGTTATTTTGTGTAAATTTACAGCAGTAGCTACGTTTCTAGAGACCTCACCCACTTTCTTATGACATCAGGAACAATGTTCTAATAATATGGTCCATACATTGAATGATTTTCATAAATTATACATAGATTAGTGAAAAACTTATAAGTGATATGTGTATATATTTAATTTATATTTGACGCTTTTTAAATTTACTAAATACGCTTTTGCGTACAAATAGCCTGGTAGCTAAACATATTAATTAAATCTTTTTGTTTGCAGCTGTCAAAATTAAAACCCACTTTAAATATACGAATGATATGGTGTATGACTAAAATGAACCCAATCACAAAAAATATGGTCTTCAGTAAGTTACTATACATTATGATTATGAAGCGAGGAATTCAATTTATTTTATAAATTAACTAACATTATAGATTTATAGACTTAGGCCTATAACAAATTGTATCAATTTAGGTAAGGTAAGATGTCCCCTATGTATTACATACAAATATGTTTTTACATTTAATTAGATCAATTTAAAATGTGTAGATAGTGTCTGTGAAACTAAATAATAATATTTAACCTCTCTTTTCCGATTATGAGTAAAGTATCAGTCATAAGGCAACAAGGTTATATCAATGTAGTTAATGCATCATGTTCTTAGATTAAAATAACTAAAACAGTTCTCACTGAATTATATTTAATTGTTTAAGTAATGAATAATGAGTGCTATTATTTCTAGTTACAAAATCATATTAATTTCGAAAATAATGGTTGACTGACCAGGGATTCCAGGTTTAATGATTAGCAGGGCTGGTGTGGTGGTTAGTACTTCTGCCTCTTACCAAAAATAACAAATCCTGGTCGGGTACATTAATGCCGGTATCACGATCAACTTAACGTTAACTTAACGTAACTTAATGTAACGTTCACTTAAAGTTAACTTAACTTATGTGTGATCACGATTCACTGAACTTAACGTAACAACTTGAGCCAAACATATGCATTCTCGAGTATGGTCCGTGGTTTTGTACTATTTGTAAAGTGATGATCTGTGAATGTTTACAGTTTTCAATCAATATAATAAATATCTATTACTAAACTTTTTTGATAAATTTAGTTCCCTATTTTATTTTAATTATTTTGTTTCAATGTCTGATCACTAGAACTTACGCTAAAGAGTAAACATTGGTCATAATACCAACAAATGAATTACTAAATAGCCCTGTTGACGTCACTCGCATAATGATTGGCTGGCTAGATCACGTGATACCCTTCAAGTAACGTAAAGTAAAGTAAAAGACCTGTCAAGACATCTCTTACGTTAAGTTAACTGCATCGTGATCGCTTCCATTTAAACACATGAGGAGGTCCTTTACGTTAAGTTACGTTAAGTTAACGTTAATTTGATCGTGATCCCGGCACAAAAGGGGTTTTAATTATGTTCATCCTATTTTAAATCAAATGTTGATGTATTTACTATTATATACCTTCCTCAACCTTTATCCCTTAATCTCTAATTACACTTATGTTAAATTTAATAAAATATTTAGTTTTATATTCTAAATTATTAATTGATTTCTTAAAATATAAATCATTATTATGTGGTGAGGGGAATTTGTAGGGCCACATATTAATTATTTTTTGTATACAAAAGCCAGTTACTTGCATAGTTTATGATTGAATAGTTTGTACCATTTAAAATTTTGTACATAATTTTACACAATACAAACAATTAAAGTTGCGCCTTATAGAATCTTATAAAACAGCTGATAGACGGTTTTGATTGAAACCAAACTTATTTTTATATTCCCTAATAGTGCATATTTACCAAATTGCCCAGGGTATTCTTATCTCCTCCTTCCGATTTTTTTCTAAGTTTTTCTCTTAGTAGGAATCATTGGGAAGCTTTTGAGACATGACGGAAATAAATTAAAAGCTTCAACATTGAATTTCCCCAACCGTTCCTCCATTCTATTTTTTATTTTTTGTAATTTTGTTTTTTACCAAGATATTCACTGTTTCTTGTGTTTTATTTTCAGAAGAAGATTACAAAATTCTGAGAACGAACCTTTCCTTAATATATTTTTCGTAAAAGAAGCAAAAAGCAAAATATAATAAGAAAGCCTTAGGTAAATATTGCAGGGATATTAAAGTATCACTTTCAGTCGTATTCATGCCATTACAGCTACAACAAACAACATAAAATAAAGGGATTAAATTCACCCAAATTTGTTCAAAGCTCCCGTGTTCTGACTCATTTTAGATCCTGAGGAATCTAGAAAAGGATTTATTATTTTGTATGTGTGTTCGTGTGTGGGAAAGTGTTTTTATTCAATGAGTGACGCACGAACACTGGGGCACATCCTACCCAGCCTTATTTGTTTGATGGTCACAAAATATAATTTGTAGGCTACTTACCCAAAATATCAGATTAAATTATAACTATTTCTTAAAGGTAAAATATTGTATACACTATATATTATTTGTGTGGATTTTATGTTGCAGTATAGCCTATAATAAATTACGTCAAAAAATTAAAACTTTGTTTTAATTATGAGTAAATGCCTCTAAATATCGTAAAAAACATCCTCTATAAAACTTATAGTGATCCTCAATATGCCAATATTTTCCTAGAGAAGCCCACCTTAACTTTTCTTATGAAACTTTGCCCAACTCCCATTAAATATCTGAAGCTATTTCACACTTTCACCTTAGCAATTATTTGAGTAGATATGAAAAGAGACATTTCTGATATCTCAGGTACTCTGAATAGTTAATAGTCTGGTTATCCAGGATAATAAATGCATAGCCAGTATATAAACTACTATTGTTATCCAAAATATTAACTTTTCTTACTAAACCAATTAGTGACTTTTATTAAACAAAATAAAATTGACCGAATGGACTGAGCTAATTCTACCATTGGAAATGTGTTGACCAATCTTAACAAAATTTGACAGGGGAATTCTTTGAAACAAGACTAAACAACGTATAAAATAGTTTAGCAATTTGGTTATTAGTTTCAAAATTTTGGTCACTCAATAGTGTTTCGTTTGGCTAATAATTTGATTTGAATTTAACATTCTTTTCAATTAATCAAGTACCTCATGAGTTTTTTTTAATGTTGACATATATTGCGAGACTGGCGTCTTAAGTCACTTGAATAACTGCAATTCCCTACGACAATAATATACTATTGAGTGATACATTCATTTGTTTCTGTTTAACTTGATCATCGAGGGAAAATATCAACTTCAAATCCAAGTAGAAACAAACGTAGTATTTTTCGAATGTTTTGGTTTGTTTAATTCCTTGCTTCTACGAGTTTAAATGTTCGAATTGTATGAGGGATAATAGATGCATGCAAAGTGATAGTAGTTCAATTTTATAGTTATATATGAATTAATTTATTAGTATAAAATTAGTGTGAATGTTCAAGAATTGTTCAGTGTATGGCTCTTACCCTCCCGTGTTTACTTTTTTACCCAACCCGAGGGTCGGAGTTTGGGTGGATCGTCAATTACCATTGTGTTTAACTAGTATCTCATTAATGATGTCTACCCAGTTCTCAGTTAGTTTTAACAAATAGTATGGCTTTGGATATATTTTATTCCTCCCCTCCCCCCCAATGCTTGTTGGTAAAAACTACATGCGCCTAGAGCTCGGTTAGCTCCGATACGTCTTTATGACGTGTTTGTACACTGATGCTACATAACATTCTCGTGATAGCACGAGGATTCACATGCGACAACACACACTATCGGTTTTTCAAGGAATTAGGCTACGTTACACATGGTTTACGGTTAAACATGCCTCAGGGAATGAGTCATTGTGTAGAGTGAATGAGGAAATTCTAAAAAAAAATCAAAAAAAATCATCGCATTGAATAAATATATGAGTATAGATATTGAATTCCTATGATTTATTTTAGGAAAGTCACTATAATACAAGTTAACCTTTTACAGAAATGAGGAGCTATAGGTAAAAGCTTAAAGACCATTTGAGCTTGTTTGGTTATCGGATGAATAAATATTTAAACCTTTTTTTAATACTATGATGCATACAGTTTATGGTTTAGTTAATAGTACTTGTGGGTTTTCCACTCTCCCTCCACGCTAATGCGGGCTCACTCCCTCTAATTCAACCTCCCCAATTCCTAATCTATTATCATAATTAGTACTTAAAAGCGTATAACCCGAACGGGTAGTAAGACGCGGTGCTAAATAATAATAATAATACGTGTGTGTGTGCGTGTGTGCGTGCATGCGCACGCAGCCTCTTTTTATCCATCTGAGCTGTTCTTAGTTTTGCACTAATAGGTAAGGATATTATGGTAGGAATACGGTATAATTTAAAGGAGATGTATCATTTTGGAAGGTGAGAACTGGGAACTATTTTGGAAACCCCACGCTGAGATTCGAACCCCGATTTCAAACTTGCCTGCCAATCGCGTTAGACGATGCTCACGCTTTGTACAGTTCGTGGGCCCACGGGCCTGGGCTTATAATTGATTCTTTAAGATATTTTAGTTGTTGCTTGTGACATAGAAAATATTGGATAAGTGTAATAAATTATATTAGTTATAAGATGGTCTCAAGAAATATTTTTTGGCGCGGGAATTATTTACCAGTTCTTAAAAAAATCTTTTGTGTTTGTAGAAGTAGTGAAATGTTGGATGCGGGTTTTCTTATAATCATTTCACTAACAGCTACAACATTATGATCAATCCTATGGGCATTGCATTTTTTTTAGCACCGCGTCTTACTAACCTTTCGGGATATACGCTGGCATTACATTAAAATAATATAAGCAAATATATCTTTAAATATATCTTGTTGTTTCTTATTTGTATTATTTATAAATATTTATAATATTACTAATATTTCTTGATAAAATGTTTGATAGTTAACAGCTAAGTTAAATAAAAACATACTGTCTAGATTATTTAAAAAATACTTACGTAAATTCATTTTTGCTTTTATATAATATTTTTTTGCATAACTACCCTTACACAATTGAATATTATAATTTACGCTTAAAAGACATATATGAATAAGATAGAATTTAGAGAAAAGGTTCCCACATTTGCTTAAAGGAAGAGTGGTGGTCCCATTAAGAATAAACTTTCTCAATACTGCGATAATATTTTTAATGCTTAGCTATATTTTAATATTTAGGATATATTTTTCAGTGAAAATTTCTTGTAGTATGATCCGACCATACTAATCTGTATACTTAAAGTTTCTAGCATTCATAAGCAAAAGAAAAATTTATTTCACTGTAACAACTCAATATTTGATTTTTATGTATCCCATATCTTGTAACGTTTCGCATAAACGTTATAACAAAGAGACTATGTACACTATTTAACTTTGTGTTTAGAAAGGTGCACCACAGGGAACTATTTTGGTTTGGTAATTTTGATGTGTATCAATTTATTTATGTCTTACACACCCATATAATAGACAGGGAGTTAAAAAGTGTTGGGTATTGTGTTTTAATTGTCATATATTTATTTGTTAGGGAATTTGTGAAAATACATTTAATAGTGATAATTAAGGTTCGCTAGTTTTGTTTGAAGGTCCTGGGAACAGGAATCAACATGCAAACCACAAAACAAAATAAAACAATATATGCTTTAGTATTTTTATTTATTACACCTGGCGTAATTCCAGGGGTGGTTCCCAAATACAATTTAAATAAAGAAGCCATATATATATATACGGTGTTAGTATTTAATTTCAAACAAACATACGGTGTAACCATTTCTGTTTACGGTAGCTAAGTTAATGTTTCCCATTAAAATATTGAATTTAATTTTATTTTTATAGAACGTTTGCAATTTTTACACTAGTATAACATTTAACAAAGAAATATTTTAGCTAAAAGAACTATTATATATGAGAAAATAAGAGGTTGGTGTCAGTTTGTGGGTAGCCTTCTCTACCCCAAGGATGATAAATAGCATATAAATATATCTAGCCTATAAATATATATATATATCTAATAATTTTATATAATATGTTTATTTATTTTTATCACTGCATCTTACTACCCGTTCAGATTATACATATAACAAATATTTAATTTAACAACTAATCTAATGGGTGAGGGATGAGTAAGGCTCAATTTGGAGGGAAATTTACCAAGTTTTGCGTGGATGGAGAGTGGAAAGCTATTCAATTAAAAATAACACCAACCATACACCCAACTGGAATTCGAGTTTCTATCTCCCTGTCATCGGCAGTACAGTCTATTACAAGAGCAATGCCTTAGCCCAGGCATGTTAAACTCATTGGTTTAAAAAAAGCCACATTGAACTTGTTTGTATGTATCTTAGGTATTTAACGTGCACTCTTTGAACCAAGTGATTAAGTCGGCACACGAACATTTCTATGAAAGCTAAAGGTTTTAACAATTTTACCAATAAAGGTATTTTCATATACCTTCCAGAGTTATTTTACATCTTACGATGAGTTGGGACTGATGGCCTTACTTCCCCTCCGAATAAATTTGTGCTACGGATTTTTATCGTTCAAGAAAATTCCGTTGAGTCCGGCTGGGTTAGAACCCGTAAACATCGGGTACTAGGGCGAGTAATTTACCCTAAGACCACTGAGGTTGGCTTGAAATTTAAAAATAATGAAGGGGGCACATTAATAAAAACTGGATTTATTTACCAAAGATTTGAGACCATTATTTGCAATAGCCAATAGTGGTGTAACTATCGGGATTTAAATCTTATTCCAAAGATGATGTGTGTGTAAGCAAATGTGTGTCTGTAACGTGAGATATATCTGTTGTTTGTTTCCATTTAATGTGATAAAACAACTATTAACATAAGCATGAACTTCAAAAATTGTACATACGTGGTGTGCACATTCGACCATTTTTGGACAGAGATCCACGTCTAAGAAAGAGTACAGTTTTGATACACAAACCTCACGTGACATAATTCTAATCAATATGCCAGATTTCTAAATATTCCGTCCAAAACTGTTGTATTTATTTACCGTTTGTAAGAATAGGATCGTATTGCATGATGGTTCATCATAAGGTCCACGGGATGGGATTTTGACTTGCCTTCCTTAAACCATTCTACCGCTAAAGCTTGCTTCAAGCATAATAATAATTATAATAATAATAATAATAATAATAATAATAATAATAACATATTTGATTGCGCTACAAACTAACAGTTTATTATTTTATATTCCCTCTCCAAACCAACACTAAAGGACTAAGGAGGAAACTCTAAAACAGGGTAACCTCTACTCTGAATGACTTGACAAAAACAAAATATGAGAAAGTTTGAAAAGTATTTGAGGGCGCAACATCGTATCGATTTTCGCCAACAACACGAAGACTTGGCAATAATACAAAAATATTGGGGTGAGTACAATGGTGTTTTTTGTTTATTATTAGATTGGCTAGAACAAACTATTAGATTGGCAAGAATGCGTGGCTGGAAGGTTCAAGTCAAGTGTAGCCCCTACTACCGCATATATATTTATTTGATAACTTTATTGATTGAATGAAAAAAGGATGGCTTTACGACTAAAGTTTTTTGGAGATAAGATCCACAAGATAAATATTTTCACTCTATAAAACACAAAATGATCCAGAATAATGCAATTTGGGTAAATGTCGTGAGTTCAACTAGCTAATTATTTATTTGGAGGGTATTCCATTACAATGTTTTTAACTATTCATAGTAGTAAAATCTATTTTGTAAGATCCTTATTTAAAAAAAAAACACTTTTAAATGAGTGTTTATTAAAACATCCAAAAGAGGAATGTAATGTATTTCCATGTAGGTTGGCTATCACGTGTGGTGACGTAATAAATTTTCTGCGTCCCATTATGCCCCATTTTAAATGACTATCGATAATCTTATAGATATCCGGTATTCCCGACCAAACCATTTTCACTCAAGCAGTAATATTAAACCTAGTAAGTGTTCATATTCCAGCCGTCCTTATCATGTTACGGACGTAACATATTGGTGACGAGGAAAAACAAACTATGGTGTAACATGTTCCTGGCTATTTGGAAGTCCAACTTTAAAAGTTTATTAAATTAATTTAATTACATAAGTGAAAAAAAAATGTATTCAATTGGAAACGTATGCATAGCAGTCTTGAGGCAACTCCGAGAACATTTGGGGATTTTAATAACTTAGGGTGTGGTCTATGAAAAATCATCCATATTAACACAAAATGGCGGGCATAGGAAACATGGGTAATTTCAACAGTAATGAAGAAACCTGGTCTTTATCTGTGGAGCGATTTGAACTATTTGTCGAATGTAATAGTTTAACTAATTATAAGAAAGTAAGTACGTTATTGACAGTAGTAGGCGTGAAAACTTTTAATCTTTTACGAGATTTATGTACACCTGACAAGCCTTCAACAAATAACTATGTTGATCTAATTAAAATTATTAAAGAACACTTATATCCTAAGCCTTCGTTTATTGCCGAAAGGTATAAATTTAGTTTAAGATCACAGCATGAGCAGTAAAGTGTCTCAGATTATATCGCTAACTTAAAACAAATGTCAAATCATTGAGAATTTAAAAAAACATTATCTGATTATTTACGGGATCGTCTTTTAAGTTGATTGAGAATCAGCTCTATTAAGCTACGACTTCTAACGGAGATACAACTAGACTACGAAAAGGCAGTACTGATTTCAACATCTTTGGAGGCAGCCGAGAAGGATGCAGCGTCCCTGGCCTTTGGACATAACACCTGTGGAACACCTGATTGTCAATCCCAAAGTCTTCAAATATGGAAGAAAGAAAAGGCGGTACGAGAGAGGTTAAGTGCTATTGTTGTGGAAGAAACGGCCATTTAAGAAATTAATGCCATTATAAACAGTATGAATGCCGTGTATGTAAGAAGAAAGATCATTTGAAAAAGGTGTAACGATTAAAACAGTTGGGTAATTCAAACAATTCTAATAGGGCTACTCGTACGATTGCTAGCAAATCTCACAGAGAAAAACAAATGTATGACAGTAATAAACAACATCTTGTGGGGTTAAGTATGTTAAATGACAATAATGATGAAAACATTGATGACATTTCAAATTTATTTGGGCTATATAAAAATCAGCTTGGCGAGAAGCGTGAAAGATTAGAACCTTTTAGAATAAATGTTCAGGTTGAAGGAAAAGAAATTCCGTTTGAAGTAGACACAGGTGCAGGGGTAAATGTAACCTCTGAAAAGGATTATCTGGATAAATTGAGTCACTTAAAATTGCATCCAACGGATGTAATCTTAAATTCATATATAAATGAACCAATTAATCCTGTTTTATAAATTTAAATGTTCGATAACAGGATTTGTCAACCAAAATGGAATTATTTGTAACTAAACAGGGAGCTAATCCATTACTAGGTCGGGACTGGATTAAGGAACTAAAAGTTAAATTATTGATTTCAGAAAACTTGCATAGTGTTAGTAGTGTAACGGCAGATAGGGTACAAACAGAAATGGTAACTAACCTGTTAAGGGAATTTCCAGAAGTTTTAAATAAAAAGTTAGGTGATTATAAGGATGAATTAGTTAGGTTAAATTTGATAAAAGATGCTAAGACAAAGTATTGCAAACCAAGATCAATTCCATTTGCACTTAAATAAAAGGTAGAGAAAAAGTTAGAACGTTTAGTGCAAGAGGAGGTATTAACTCCGATTTATAATAGTGAATGGGGTACACCAATAGTCCCTGTACTTAAGAGTAATGGAAATATTAGTAAATGTTAAGATTTTTAAGTGACCCTGGACACTAGTCTAGAACTAGAGAGACATCCTATTCCCAAAATAGAAGAATTATTTGTCACTTTACAAAAGGGAGAAACCTTTAGTAAACTGGATCCAAGCCATGCTTATCAACAGGTTAGGTTAGATGAAGAATCTAATAAACTTTGTGATATAAGCATACACAAGGGTTTATTTAAAAACAACCGAATTCCTTATGGAATTCCTATAGAACCAAATTTGTTCCAAAAATTAATAGAAAAACTTTACAGGGGTTTAAAGGAGAATTTGTATTTTTGGATGACATTTTGGGTACTGGTAGGAACATGCAGTAACATTATGACAAACTCAAAGAGGTATGTAAACGTTTAAGTGACCAGGGTTTCACAGTAAGCAAAAATAAGTGTATGTTTTTTCTAAGAGCTTAGAGTATTTAGGGTTCGTAATAGACAAAGATGGGTTAAAACGGCCCAAGAAAAAATTGCACCTATATTAGATGCACCTAAGCCGGAAAATGTTAGATAACTGAAGGGATTTCTAGGACTAGTCAATTACTACTATAGGAAGTTTGTTACAAAAATTTAAACTATTTCATCATGACTATTGGAAATCATGGTCATGTATTGTATTATTTATTTTATGTATGCTTAGGTATTTTGAGATATATATGGTCAAGAAATTTTAAGGGAGGAATGTAATGTGTTTCCATGTAGGTTGGCTGTTATGTGTGGTGACGTAATAAATTGTCTGCTTTCCATCATGCCACATCCTAAATGACTATCGAGAATCTTATCGATAGCTGGTGTTCCCGACCAAACCATTCTCACTCAAACAGTAAACTTAAACAAATGCACCAATGGTCACTATAGGACACCAGGGACAATGATAGCTACCAAGAAAATGGGTATGACAGTAAGCACATTAAAGGATAAGATACGAACGCATTTTAACAAATTAGTTTAATGTGCCCGAAGGCAGAAATAGGTACATTGCATATAACCAAAACACAAGCCAATAAATACAGAATTGGTCCTCAGAATCGCCAATACCTATTTGCCGTAGAGAAAGTTATATGGCAGATATTCGCAAGGACTAAGAAAGGCGTGAAGTGCCCATCAATTAAATAAACGGGTTTCATTATGCTAGTTTCAATCTGTTGGTGGCCAGCTTTAGGCGTAAATGGGCCGGCCAAAAATGCACATCAGCTATGGGTGCAGGGTGAATTCCCATTCAGCGTTCTCGACCTTAACTTAGTCTCGAGTTGGGGCACGACCAGTTGGTCAGAGCCAGAAGGACAGGAATGACCCACACACTTAGACCTAAAATGGGAGAACAACTCGGTTCGTATGGCAAATAAATACATAAATAAATAACCCAGGCCATGCTAGACGAGCAGAAATGGCTCACAAGATGAACACCAAGAAGGGCGATCAACACAATTCAATAATAAAGAGAAATACCATAAGGGCAGAAGTAGCCCACAAGTTGAGCATCAAGAAGGGTGACCAACACAATTCAAATATAAAAAGAAACATAAACCATGCCAGAAGGGCAGAAGTGTCTCACAAGTTGAGCACCAAGAAGGGTGATCAACACAAGTCAAATATACCTAATTAGGTATTTGCCATTAGGCCCTGAACGAGTAGAATGGACTAGCCTTGCAGACTGCACAATGCTCATGTGGGCTGGGTCGTTGGAATCACTCCCATTTAAGCTGCTAGTCTTAAAGAAAGCAGAAACTTTGTGAAGTTCTAAGTGACTTCAGGTTAAGCGCACCAGTCCTCGAAGCCTAACCTTCTGAATTAAAAACATTTAGCAACATGAAAAGCTAATCCTCTTTACTTTTTTGGGCATTCTACTCCCCATAGACTTGATGAAATAATTGAACTTCTTATTACTTTCAACGGTCCGGTTGGTCTCTCGGCGTGTACATCGTGACCACCGGTAGTGTGTATATAATTGGATTGCGACGAGAACTTCGGAGAGTGAAGACTATCTTGCAGGCTATGAATAATTGCAGTCATACGTTGTTGAGCGAGCTATGGAGTTTTATAATGGTTGAACGCAAAGCATCATGGGAAGGAAAAAGGGTCACTACATGGCACCATTCAGGTAAATAAGGCTCCACCTCAAGAGCAAGCCGCACGTAGCCTTCAGTCGTTGTTAATCCTCGGATCGGTCAAGCGCGGTGTTGTGATATTGCCGAGGGAGGGCAACCTGTCAGATGGCACTGCTTCCGCCGGCACTGGAAATATTCCATCAAGTATCTGAGGCCCAGTATGTAACACATAGACATTTATACATCAAAGGACGTATATTAATGATATATGTGTTCTAGGCCAATGATTAATAACAGCAACCTTGGACAGTACGGGGCTAAATTGGTTAGCCTGTTACACAAAGTAAGAAGTGTTCTTATTCCAGCCGCCCTCACCATGATACGGACGTAACAAGGACAATCAAATTTTACTTAAAGTTTCAAATCCCCTCTAAATACCATTTCGTTAAAAACAATATATATATATAACTTATATATTTTACAACTATCTAACTAGTCACGAAAACTATTTGAGCTAATATTGAATGTTTAAACCAGGGTTGGGGTAACTTTGTACACGGAAAGACCACCTTCAAGAATTCCTCTTAATTATTTTTTTCCAAAATATTATTGTGCACCAACCATAGATAAATAAATCTTTAAAGGGGGCTAATATGTTTAACATTATGCTTTTAAAATAACGATTTTTGATATTAATTAATTAAAATACATGACGTTGGAAAGTTTGAAGGCCGCATGTGACCTAAATTCTGATTGTTCCCTATTCTTGGTCCAAACGATCCAATTTAATATGTTTATAATTTTTTTAAATCTAGTTTATATTCCTACAAATATAAATATGTATGTTTCGAGTTTTGGTGCTGGTTGTGAAAAGTAATTGCCTCTTACTCTATTTGTAATTATTAATATTGAAAAAGGTATTATGCTTGTCAATAACTTAAGCGAAACATAGTTGGTTTATTCTACAGTAAAATCAACAAAACCTAACATATTAATATCTTAATATTCATTAAAGCTAGTAGTGGGAAGGGTAAAGCTCTGATCTCGGCAGGTTATTCTAGGGGTGATTATCTTTTGCAATTTTTTTTCTGTGGTTTTCAAATTTCCTCTTTGCGCTGATACAAGTGCCCTTATTATTAAACAAACCCTCTTCTGCCTTACTGCTTAGCTTAAACTATTAATAACCACCAAACCACCTCAATGGTCAAATGGTCTAACTTGTGGTTACCAAACCCAAGGGTGCGACCCAGATGAGGATCGTAAGGATATTCCTTTGGGTCACGGGAAGGCCTCTAAAATAAATAGTAAAAAATTATGAAATATTACAATAACATACACCTAATCAAACTGGTGTGTTAGGAAGAATTACTGCAATACTGATAAGAGGAACAATAATGAAACAACGTTTTGAAACCTTCCTGTATTATACATTTTGGACCCAGCTCAAGGACAAGCCCATGCACTTTTCCCTCTTCTGACAATATAACCATCTATAGCACCCTGTCCATAAATATAACAATCAAACTCGAAGAACTCACCTAAAAAATGAACTAGCACCACGACTGTCACTAAAAAAAAACCTTTTTTGACACTTAAACATTTTTGACAATGAAGTCAAATTTTCATGGGAAAATATTTTTTAATTTTTTATTAGTAAAATTACAAATCTACTGAAATGGATTCAATTTAGCTCATAACATAAAATTATCCCAAGAATGAATCAGCATTATATTATTCACTGAAATAGCCTTTTTAGTTACATACAGAACATTATAATATTCACATTTTCATTAAGAATTGTGCTTTACATTTTGTCTGAATAAAAGGTAATTTAAATTAATTAAAGTTATTGATATTAATTCTGTGTTTGTTATTTACATTTACTCAATTAAGTTAACTAAGTTAACTAATGTGGAAATTATATGCAATTAAATTTACATGTAATGACACTAGGGTCACCAGGTAGAGAGAATATTATATTTAGAGTCTTGATCATAAACGTTTGGGAAACACTGGTTTAACAAGTCACTCTTGTGGTAGACTGGACTAATGATAGCTGGGATATCGGGGTTCAATTCCCAGTCCAACGTAAGGAGGTGTTTTCCTGAATGGTTTCCCACTCTCCCTCCAGACAAATGTGGACACACTTCCTCTAAATTCAATCTTACTCATCCCTAACAGAGCAGTGTATTTATTACATATGCGTACAATCCCAATGGCTAATGATATGGGGCATCAAAAAAAATATTCATTGTATTAAAAGTATTAAGTAAATCATAAATAGTCAAATTGGTTGATTTTATAAGGTTGTGTTAATGCCATCAAATTCAAAAACATGTTAATTGTTTCAGATTTATCAATAATAAAATAAATACTTCAATATGCAAAGAAAAGTGCCTAAAGTCAAAGGTAAGTAGTAAGATTTTCTTAAAAAAGAGTTTCACGTAAATCCATTCACTGCTATAGACATTTCCTTGGAAAGGAAATCGATTGAAATGGGTTGAAAAAGACACGTGCTTTAAACGAGATCCCAATCCAAGTTTTTACTCAGTTTAACAGTTTTAAAAAAGTGTTTATAAAAAGTAATATAAAAGAGATTGAAAAAACCTCTTATAAATGTTTATTGCACATCTTCTTGACAAATGAAGACAGTTTTTCACTTAAACGATTTAAATCAAGTTCTCGAACAGACACATACTAAATCTTTACTACTGATTGATATAGAGTCCTCTCAACTTTGATGCTGTGGTATATGGCCTCTTTATGTACCTAGTTTAGTGACAGGTAGATATTTTAAATGTTTATCGGAATATCTTTTTATTGGAAATGACATTAGAAAATATTAGGAATAGTGATTTATACTAGGAAAATACTATAAGGATACAAAAAATAGGTTATCTTTAAAGGAAATCAAGAGAACAAAGTTTAAAATAGTACACATCTCTGTTAATGAAACGAGGGGCTTAGAGTACAAGAAGTGTAAATAACATTTCTACTATTTCGATAAAAAAGAGTTTAAAGTTTGAACTTACTTTTTAAATTCTGTGTTTATATTTAATTTTTGATATTTAGCATGTGTTTAGTACTACCTAATAGTAATAATTATTTTATATCATTACTGCCATTGTTACAGGTTTGGAATATTTGTAATCATATATCAAAACTACTTGTATTACTTGTATTAGCTATCTATTTGAGAGTTAAAGGCTTTTAAGTGATATATGACGTATTTATGTTTACAAAATAATGTATTCACTCCATAATAATTAAACTCAAAGTTTTATTTTTTTTTCAATTAAATCTATTACAGTCTTTTTTTGGATTTTACACACATGAATATTTAAAATGATAGTTTATTTCACACATTATAATCACTCTCTATGGTAGTTTTATCTTTGATGTCTTGAGATCCAGAATCGGAGATAAAATAAGTTGCATACATTCTGGAAGCAGACCTTGTGCTATTTTAAACCACCTTTTCCAACTCTTCTTCTTCTTCTACTCATCCTCTTCCTTTTACATTTCTTTCTTTTTTCTTTTTCTTGTACTCTTCCTTTTCCACCTCGTATTACGTACCCTCCAATTCTTATTTTCCGTCCTATTTATTTCTCAGCTCCTCCTCCACCTTATCTTACTTTTTCTTATCCTTCTTCCCCTCGTCCTCTTCCTTTCTCAGCTCTCCTTTCACCTCATCTTACTTTCTCTTGTCCTTTGCCTTCCCCAGCTCCCCTTTTACCTCATCTTATTTCCTTTTGTCCTGCTTCCCCTCCTCTTCCTTTCCTAGCTCCACTTCCATCTCCTCTTTCCTCTTGTTCTTCCACCTGTCTTCTTCTTAACCCACCTCATCTTCCCCTTATCCTTCCTTTACACCTCTCCTTAGTTTCGCCTCTGCGTGTGGTATGTAATTATAAAAATTGTGGAAGGAAAATTTCTTGGTTATTGCTCCATTTTTAAATGTTTACTCTCTCCTCATTTAACTCCCCTAAAATATAATATGATGGCTTCCCTGTGATATAATTTTTTTAAATCTGTTATTATAAATCCATTTAATGATAAATTGTGTATTTATTACTTATTTGAAATGGATTGTTACCCCTAACTTTAATCATTATTATTTCATAAAACGATACTATATTTCCCGGCAAGGATTTATCTGATTGCCAAACCCTTCCTTCACCTCTGACAAGACATCTTGTGAATGTGGGGAATGCCAGGCCACCACCGTGGTTCGGATTCCACGTTAAACTGTAGGTCCTCCATTTCATCTCACAATCACCCTACCATTACACATTAGCGTAAGTGCGTATAACCCGATCGGGTAGTAAGACGCGGAGCTAATAATAGATACTAAATTTCCCTCAACTTCATTAAGGGCAGTATCCTTAGTGACTGCATTTATTGCAGAGATGATTACAAAAGCTGGACTTTTCATATTTACTATAGATAAACTTCCTACTAACTGCTTTCACAGTTTTCATGCGATCATTTGGAATAAAAACATATTTTAAGTTCTACATACTCTTTTTCAAACATTCCAAAATCCTGATCACTTCCTATATAAGTATGCCCAGGCTCAAGGAATTTGTGATCGACACATTCAATGTTTAGCTTTTATCTGATGGTGTGGACCCAGTTTNCCCCCCCCCCCCCCCCCCCCCACACACACACAACTATCACTGTATACTATTGCGTGGCAGATATAATTTTTAATATCACATCATTGCTGCATCCTTGTCCAGACATCTCATTGCAAGGATCACTACAAAGTTGAGATTCACTTGTACATTTTGTTCTCCAAGCAAAACCTGAATTTATTCAAGAGGTATAGTAATCTTTACATAGACAGCAGCACTGTGCACGAATTCACTGAACAAAATACACTAAAATCTTTGAGATTATGCACTAAGATGAAAATGTTAGAAAATGTTACTTCTTGTACTCTCAGCCCCTTTTTTTATATTTACCGTACAATTAGGTAAAAAAAAACAATAAAAAATAGTATCTACATTTTAACCATACAATTTAGTAAAAAAAAAAATAGTATCTACATGTGCATTGGTTTCATAAAATTTTGTGTCTATTGAGAGTTTCCAATAAGAAAATTTTGTATGAGTGATAGTTCCATACAAAATAAAACGAAAACGCTACCTGTGTGCACATTCTCAAATTTCTCTAAACTTACAATAGTTTATTCTGAAAATTAACAGTCTTACCTTGACTTACTACACTATGACCCTGTCTTATAAGCTGCGCCATAGGTAAAGATACATCGGAAGCTTGTCCCCTTCAGGGTTGACCAAGGGTGCATATGCTAAATTTAAAATGTCCCTGTACAACCAAAAACATACATTAAATAGTATACACTGTTACATAAATATTGAGAAAAAAGTAATATACTCTGTTTACCAATGAACGTAACAATCAATTTCAAATTTCAAAATGCTCCATAAAAAATACATTATATCTCGAAAATTAATAGGTTTATAAACATATATTCTAAAATAAGTAATATTATTTATAATAATACAATTTTAAAATGATAAGTTATTTCGTATCTCAAATAGTTGTGGGGAAATGATCGATATTGGAAATTCCCTCTTCTTTAAAGTACCCTTGAAGTCATTTATTGGGAAAACGAGAATTATTTCAATTTTGTGTGTAATGTTAAGCAATGCATAGACACAAAAGTAATAAATAATATTATTTATAATAATACAATTTTAAAATGATAAGTTATATCGTATCTCAAATAGTTGTGGGGAAATGATCGATATTGGAAATTCCCTCTTCTTTAAAGTACCGTTGAAGTCATTTATTGGGAAAACGAGAATTATTTCAATTTTGTGTGTAATGTTAAGCAATGCATAGACACAAAAGTTTATCAAAATAGTTAGAGCAGATTTCAAGAAAAAATATTTTTTCTCTTTTTGCTCTTCATTAAACTACCATTTATTTAGGCTTTTATACCTAATTCCAAAGACTTCCGGGGGAACCTTATGGAGTTTTAGGTGATTAGTAAAATAGTTTAGGCTCTAGTCCAAGATATAGGCATATAAACGGCATCTTGAAACCACATTTTCTGTTATAGAGTGTCATGAAACTTCTACATTTATCAAATTTTATCATTTAACGATTTTATGTCAATCACATGGTCATCAGCGTAAACATTCACGTAATGTTTAAAGCATTTTCATGACGTTCTGTCGCTTATCGCTCATAGACATGCCGCTCACTGCTCATAGACCTACCGCTCACCACTCATAGACCTGCCGCTCGCCTCTTGTCTGTATGGCCATAGCCTTATACACCCCTTAATTGGTTAGCCAGCATAAAGACCGGCTACACGGAGCTGAACCGCACCGCATTTTTCTGCTATCCATGTTTTTGAATGCAAGTGGCTACACGAGTCCGCACCGCACCGGCACGGACGGATCGTTGAGAGCATTACTTCGCATTTTTGCGGTGCGGTGCGGACCGTGTAGCCATAGCTATAGTCGGAGTAGTTGATTACAGGACTGAGGTATCTGATGGTATATTCGAACAAAAAGATCTTCGAAATAAAGATACACCCGTGATACATATCTTGTCTGATTTTCTGGTGGCGGGGAGGTCGCGGTTCAAGTCTCAGCCATAAGTACTAGGTTGGTTATTCATAAATGTTTTTCCACTCTCCCTCCAAGTAAATATAGAAACATTTTCTTCAGCTTTCTCTTTATCAACCCTATTATCATAAGTAATATGCTTCTAGACTTTATGGGTAGTAAGACGCGATGGGGGCGGGGACAGTCACATTTTGACCAAAAAAGGATAGTCACTACTGTTTACAAACTCCGGGTACAGCTAAACCCTTCAGGAGAAATGTTAACGTAAATTAGCCAAAAAATACGTGTACCGTATCAAGGATTCCAAAAATTTCTATTTTCTAGCTAGCCAGATACCTGAAATTTAATTTTAACAATGAAACATAAAATTTAATAATACAATAAATATTTTCGTCTTAAATTACTTTC
Source organism: Timema monikensis (assembly GCA_902151445.1). Taxonomy (NCBI): domain Eukaryota; kingdom Metazoa; phylum Arthropoda; class Insecta; order Phasmatodea; family Timematidae; genus Timema; species Timema monikensis. The sequence goes on along the minus strand of CABFVZ010001744.1, from coordinate 95,611 downwards.
TAACGTAGAGTAAGTATTTCAATCGTAATTATTTATGGCCTTTAGATTATGATGGATGTTGACGTTAAGTATTTTTCAGAACTCAAAAAGTGGGTTTTATAGTTCTGATTGTCACTCTGTAAATACAATAAAAATGATTTTATGATTTTTTTTTTTACCTTGATAGTACATGGCCATACCTCGAGGGATAATCTTTATTCTAATTCTAGATCTAAAAAGAATGGTAGCTACTGTTATTTGATTATTAAATTTGAAATCTTTCACAAGGATATTTTGAGTGTGTTTTATACAGTGAGTGATTTATATACTGTACTAATGTTGAGGCTAGACGTGAAACTGTATGGTCTCTAAAAGTGTTTGGATATAAGATTATTTGAGGACATAAAGTAGAATAGTACTTTTTTTTTTCTTTTTTTGTATGAATCATGCTTCATTACTAGCCTAGAAATATATAAGTTACAAATCACTATTCCTACATCTCTTCCATGCTTTCGCTTTGCAGAGAAACCTATACCAAAAAATGGGTGTGTGTACTTATGTACGCGCGTGAGAAGTTATACTTATTTGGCATCATTAAATAAACTAAAAGAATCTTAGATTGATGAATAAGATTTATTGTAGAGAATTAGATATTAGAAATTAATAATAAATATTTAAAATTGAAAATTAATAATTTAATAATATATATATATAATTATTAAAAATAAAATTTAGAAAAT
>CABFVZ010001744.1:0-94036 GCA_902151445.1 Timema monikensis | reverse complement strand
TGATTCATCATCGCCGAGCGCAAACTATCAAGGCTACAAGCATGAAATTCGGACTGTATATTCATTTTGTTATGTAGGCACCCACTAAGAAAGGATTTTAGAAAATTCCACCCCAAAGGGGTCAAAATAGGGGATGATAATATGTATTAAAGTCCGTCATTTTGAAAGTTACATAAACAAAATTTTGTATTTCGGTTATTGACGTAAAACAAATAAATACGTGTTTCAGGAATTTTGGAAATTTTATTTAATAAGGGATGAAAGAGGGGGTGAAAGTTTGTATCGGACTTGCATTATTTTTGATCTGAGGTCAAGTTATGGTCATCAACGTAACGTAATATTTTAAATTAATCTGTAAATACATATGTTTATTTTCGTATTTGTATATTTTTCGTATTTGTATATAATCAACTTCCACGCGAGCAAAGCCGCGGGCAACAGCTATCTAGTTATATATATGAAAACAGTGATCAGAGGCGACGAGCGTACCAACATGCGCGACTAACAGAGGTTATATTTCTATTTTGTTGGTAACTTTTTTTTTCAAGACTTAATGAGCGGTTTAGCTTCAACCTGTTACTTTTGTGTTACAGTGATGCGCGCGCATCTTAAAATTTCACTTTCATCTTTTTTTCATAACGCGCCTAAAGAAGTATAACTTCAAAAATGAATTTGTTTTAATAGACAATAGAAACCAGAGCTTAGTCAAAAACTCCCCAATATAACTATCGAGCCTCCTTATTTTATAAATTATAGGCTGGTAAACACGCTGTTTTGACGCCACATACCCCTTATTGTTTCATGTATAACCATACTAACGCTACTCAATTTCGTAGATAAATTAATGTAATAATTAATAATTTACTGACGACTGATTTTTTTACATTTGAGATGTTCACGAAATAAAATAACCATTTTATGTATATAAAGATTTTTATGATGAATATTCCTGAACGCTTATTTTTAAAGCAAAATTACATTAATTGTAGTTCACTTAGAATTATTGTTTTTTAAAAAGTTTTGTTTCAAACGATATAATAAAGTCTGTATATTATGGTTTCGTACAATTTATGTTATCTTTGGTTCTTAAATAGGCCATACATAATTTAGAGGAAATGTAGCCTAATTTGAAAAAAGAAAGAATGAGAAACCATTTCTGAAAAAATATGTACATACAGACAGGATTTAAACTCTGAAAAAAACATACCTGATGTGGCTAACTTTTAATCCATGTGTCCGCCGATGTTGGTAAGCCAATTATGAATAAATTTAACTTACAAACCCTCTCTAAAAGATATGTATCTACGTGAATGTACAAAGTCATGTTTAATAACAATAAAAAAACAATTCACCCGTATAAGGATTTTCCGGAAAATAAGAAATAAAAATTGTAAACCACAAAATGTAGATTTTTCTTTTTTCTCCGCAAAAATACAATCTCCATAGAAGTGAAACCAACCAATCAATCACACCAGCTGGTAGTAGAGGCTCTGTGTATGTGTTCTGTGTGAGAGTAAAAAGGGGGGAGTAGGGGGAGAAGGCCATATAGAACATATTTCTTGCGTTGTTTGTTTTGTTCCGACCTCAGCTATTCGTCAAACGGAAGTTTTTCTGTGTGAGAGGGGGAGAGTTTTCCTCTGTGGAAAGCAAGGAAGGCACTCCACTACGAGTTTAAGTGACCCAGAATACAAGGGCTGATATCAATCTTCATCCTGTCTTTGGATGGCAAGGGGAACACATCTTTCACTTGACATCCAAAAAGGAAGGCGCTTACCGGGTTTGATCTTATTAGCTTGATTCCATGGGAGCACCTAGCTGGCAGTCCTGAGCACTTAGTACCCTTTCATAAGGTCTTTGTGGGTTTCTGGTTTGAATCCTTGCTCGATACATCAAATGAAGAGTTGTTTGGCTGAATGTGAGTATCTGAGAGCTAATTATGATAAAGATATATCAGTTACTAATAAAGCCATCGTATTAGAAATGTCCATAAAACAAAGCTTCTTTCAAGATCATTCATACATGTTTTGACAAATTCATCGTATTATAAATGGCCAGAAAAACAGATAATACATTTTGAGGTAGTTTTGTGTTGATGATGTATATATTTTTATTTTTAATAAATAATAATTAGCAGTTGTGTGGCTAAGGGGTGGCTTAGGAGAGGTTTTAATACCCAAACAATAAACCACTAGAAAGTATGTGTTTTTATTGCGTGTTCACATGACAAACTGATTAATTTTATTATTTGTTTCACATCATTACTTTATTTTACAAGGAAAAATATATTTTATTTAACTTTATATTTCTGATATAAACTAAATTAGACTGGAAGTAGTTGTGTAACTAAAGCTGTGGCAGATGAGGTTATTTCAGCTAAAAGTCTGGCTAGAAACAGGATAGTATTTTACAGTGATGATATACAGGGTGCCCATTAATTATAAACCCCACTATAGGCTTAATAAATTTGTTATTTTAGGATATATTTTGCAACCTGAAATATTGGCTAAGGTCTACTTAAATAAAACAAAAATATCCCTAATGGTGTTAATAGTTATGTACAAGCCCAGAAATGATATGTTTTGAACTTAAAGATGATTTTAATGAGAACGTTTAGCATTCACACATCTCATTTATTTACCAAACGTCTAGGGTAACACTTAAAATCTCACAGTTTTTGATAAAAGTGTCACAGTACACCACTTACCTTTATAAGCTTTCTTACTGCATGCCTATGATTGGTCACACAAAGTTCATATTGGTATGGAAATGGTTGGAAGAGGGCTTAAAAACCATAACTAGAAACACTAATCAATACGATAGCTTGAGGAAATTGTATATGTATAACTAAAAATGAAACGTACCCAGTATGAGGGAAATTAGCTTGCGTTTGACCTACATCAGACTATACGGTGTAGCCTGTATCACACATACTCAGGCCACCGACTGCAGGTTTTATAGATGATTGAAGGCATTTATAGGTTATTTGGTACGTCTAAACAGTTTTATTAAACGTTCTGTCATTATATACTAGAAGCGATATCTGTGGAGACCACATCGAGTGTAGGGTAAGTTAGAGTAGTATCAGACGTTGCCAGATCCCGACACTGAACTATAGGTTATAGCATCTGTCGGCCATCGGGGATGTAAGGGAATTATGTGGTTGCCATTATGAGTCTGTGCATTTTGTTGTTTAGAAGGAGTTCTATGTTTTATTGTTTTTATACTGAGATATAGTAGTACCCAAATCTACCTTGTCGATCAGTTACATCAAGATGAATAGTATGGATAGTGGCTGTAGCTCAACTCACCTACTGTTATTGTTCTGCCGGAGGAAGTAAACACATCAACTCGTCTACCCTCCAACACGTCAACTCATCCACCCAAACATGTATTGTTCAGTGTAAAGGCATACTAAGTAATGGCGACTCTAATTAACCTAATCTAACCTAACCTAACCTAACTACTTGATTTTAATACAACGCATGTGAAATGACTGAATGTAATATTTAATGTTTTGACGACCAACTGTGATACCAGTGCTGTGAAATTTTACTGTTTAATTTTGGGGTATGGGAAGATAGGGGGGGTTTACGATATACAGTATGTACTGTACTTAGTAAGCTTTTGCACTGAACAATCCAAGTTTGGATGGATGAGATGATTTTTTGGAGGTTAGATCAGTTGATGTGTTTACTTTATTCGGCAGAACAATAACAGTGGACGAGTAGAGTTTCACCCTGGATAAATCTAGTAGCAATGAGTGTATTAACTGGAAAACATAACGTTTTTATGCGTTTAATGCATTAGGTTTCGTGATTAATTATTCTCTCACAGGCTAACTAAATATATTCGAACAAACTATTACTAAAGGAATGTGAAGGAGTAACCAGGACAGGAACAACCAGATTCAAAGTTTCTTAAGCGATTCTGACATTTGATCATTTGTTTCAGTTTAAAAAAAATGGGTGGAACGAGACGGAAGGGAACTGAAGTTTCTACCCGAAGAGTAAGTGAGAACAATTATTATAAAGGAAGATAATATAATCTTTTTAGTTTGAAAAACACGCAATGTGACAGACTGAAAATATCTGCCTCGGGAAAAGAGTTAATAATGGAATTTTTTAGGGATGATCAAGATGAGCAATTATGCAACTATACAACTTAATTTAAAAAAAAGCTTATAGCAAATAATTAATAGGCCTACTATTAGACAAAAAATAACTAAAACAAGTTTGAAACGATATGTAGGACTTAGTAAAAAAAGACCTAGTATTTTTTTTTATTGCAACTTCACTGAATTGATGATAAAATATTGATGTAGACCTCGAATAATTTTAACTCAGACAAGATTGATTCCTTAGATGTGCACAAAAGTTTCTTCACAATCATGAGAGTTAGAGAGAGCCTAGGGTGACCTGGTGGTCTAGGGGTAAGGTGTCAGACTTCTGTGTTGGCGGACGGGGTTCAATCCTCGGTCCCGGCACAGATTTATCTGATTTCCTAACCCTTCCTTCACCTCTGACAAAATGTCTTGTGAATGTGGGGAATGCCGGGCTGCCACCGTGGTTCGGATTCCACGTTAAACTGTAGGTCCTTCATTTCATCTCACAATCACCCTACTCATTACACATTAGCGTAAGTGCGTATAACCCGAACGGGTAGTAAGACGCGGTGCTAATAATAATAATAATAATAATAATAATAATAGAGATAGCCTAGAAATGTTACTATTCTTTTATATGTATTATATTTATTAAAACGTTATTATTTTTCTGTCATTTGTTTATACAGATCTAATGATAATAACCCAACAGCTATGATGATTCTGAAAGCAATGTGTTTAAAGAACGTAGGCCTACATTCCATTTACCTTGGAAGGTATTATTATTGATTACTCTTATGGCATTATCCTGTAAGCTCCGCCATAGTGGAAACATGCAAGATGAGCTTGTTACATTTCAGAGCTAATGGAGTATACAACAGACAAGAGGGATTTAAAAAACTAAAATGGGTGAAGACTTTTGATGAACAAGAGAATCAATGAGAGGAGACATGAATGCTCGTTGATTGTCAGCGACCACGCTAGTCACAAAGACTTACTCATGTAATGGATTCCTTTCACTTGCTCAAACAGTAGTCCCATGACGTGGAGCCTTGCAAACTGCAGCCTCTGGATGTAAATAAACCCACTTCAAGGATGCATACAACAAAGCCTGTTATTTGTGTAGAGGAAAATATATAGATTGCAACAGCTTTCGAAGATAGGAGTTAATAGGTTGTCAACTGGACAGATTACGCAGAATTGAACTAGCTTCATTGCCATTTGCATGTTCAGACTGCCCCATTTTCACTGACAAAATTTCAAGCATCCTTTATTTAAATGTCATCAGACTCTTCTGAAACAGCCCCTTCATAAGTATCACGTCATTCCTCCAAAGTATAATTCACATGTACCTCAACCTCAAACTTCTAAATAGGGCATGGCACCTTAAACTAAGACTTAAACCTCAAATTGGAGCACAAAAACCAGCAACTTTAATATCATTGACTCATAAATTTGATGGGCCCAGAAGCCAGCTCCGTCATTGAGTCCACCAATTCAAATATCTCCTCCAAGAGGTTTGGTTGTAAAGTTATAAATGCAGAAATGCAGTGACGATCAAAGTCAAACGCTTAATTCGATATATTACAAACATCTTTTGAAGGAATAAAGTCAAAACATGGATGTAGGGCACCTAAGACCACTTCAAAGAAAAAATCGTATGAGAGAGAGAACAAGGGTTGAGAGAATAGCTAATGAGACCTTAAACTAAAAATAAAGTTAGATAATTAATATTGAGAAGACGAAGAAATTCCTGGCTGTATGATTTTTTGGAATAACTTAATTGCAGTCTGTATATAATTAAGCTAATCTACCAAATATCCAATAAACCATATCTAAACTGAATAATAACAGTTCACTTGAGTAAATGGCGCAGATTAAAGAGGGGCTAGGCTGCCAAAAGTCAAATACATTTTGTCTTCCATTCCGTGGTATGTTGTGGTTTTATTTATAAAGAGCATATTTCTTAAATTATCAAATATCTTACTTTTTAATTGATTATAATAATAATAATAATAATAATATTGAGAGTATCATACAACCAATCATTCGCGTGTAGTTAGATAATATAACAAAACTGTGATATATTACCTTATTGTTCAAAAACAATAAAATTACCAGGGAAACTTAAAATAAATTTTATATTGCTCAAGGATATGAATACTAATTTTTTTGAAGTTATACTTCTTTAGGCGCGTTATGAAAAAATTATGAGAGTGAAATTTTAAGATGCGCGCGCATCACTGTAACACAAAAGTAACAGGTTGAAGTTAAACCGCTCATTAAGTCTCGAAAAAAAAAAGCTACCAACAAAATAGAAATAGAACCTCTGTTAGTCGCGCATGTTGGTACGCTCGTCGCCTCTGATCACTGTTTTCATATATATAATATTTATCCACATGTTTCTAGTTTCTACATTCACAACACGTGTTTTAGTTTCATACAAGTGCGAATTATATATGTGCTAATAAATTATATTCAGTAGTGATTTAAATTGAATATTTTGATTAATATTATTTACTATTCGTAAATATTAGTGAAAAAAATTGTGCTTATAGACTTTTTCAAGTGCTCCAATATAATTGAGGTTAACTATCCGTATGTATTATTTATTGATATAAATTAAAATATTATTATTTAACATAATTAATACTAAATATTATTAAATTATTATTGTTAAATATTTATTATTGGTTATTTAATATTTACAAAATAAAGAAATAAAATTAATAAAACATTTAATAAAAAATTTGTGATAAAAATTTAAATCGAACATCAAATTAAAATATTAATTTTTAATATTTATTATTAAATTGAATAAATAATAAATATTTATAAAAATAAATGAACAAATTTAATGAAAACTTTTTGATAAAAATGAAAAGTGAATATTAAATTAAGAAAATAATAAATATTTAAAAAATGAATAAACTTAAATTCAATTTTTGAATTTATTATTAAATTTATTCATTTACTTTTAAAATATTAAATAATCAATAATAAATATTTAAAATTAAGAATCTTATAATATTTAGTACAAATTATGTCATATATATTTATTATTTTCTAAATTTTATGTTTAATAATTATATATATATATGTATATATATATATATATATATATATATATATATATATGTATATATATATATATGTATATATATATTATTAAATTATTAATTTTCAATTTTAAATATTTATTATTAATTTCTAATATCTAATTCTCTACAATAAATCTTATTCATCAATCAAAGATTCTTTTAGTTTATTTAATGATGCCAAAGAAGTATAACATCTCACGCGCGTACATAAGTACACACACCCATTTTTTTTATTTTTTATTAAGTCTTACAGTTTGTTTTTAAGGCTTTGATGAGTTTTTAACCGTAATGTCTAGAGAAGAGGTTTGGAATTAATTGTTTAACAGAACTTGGAATAAAATCATTATATAGTTGTGTGATTTTTTATTATTTCTATGAATAATATATAATTCAAAACTTAATGGTTATATCATAATTAAATCAGACTCAAAGTATGTATAATTAATTGCTCAAGTTAATAACTAGCTTTACTTGGTATCACAAAGCATAGCCTCCTCCTCCAGAATAAGGTGGCTAAGATAATTTTGATTTATTCAACGATTCGTATGATACAAAACGTATAGATTGGTCAAATACACTATTTTACTAATCCGAGTCTCAAATCCGAATTATCAATTTACTTTTGAATCCCTAAGCTCGAATTCAAATCATAATCTTGGAAAAATTATGAACATAAGTGGCTATAAAAATATAAAATAATAATAGAAAATAAAAATAGTAGCTATATGTTAGTGTTTTTTCTTATAATTCATTCATTATAATATTCACACATTCAGTTAAAAGTAAATTAGTGATCTGGGGCCTGGTTGTTGAATTCATCCTATAATAATTATCATCGGCTATGAAGCACAAATAAGCAGCTAGGGTTATAAAACAAATTTAACTTGAAGAATTGAAAAAAAAAACCTTTTTAAGGATTTGAGTCTTCAATCCCAAATTTTCTTAAACCCTCGAAACTCGAATATGCTTAAGAATTCGAGGTACTATTTCTAAAAAAAAATATATCTATGTATATATGTGTATATATGTATGTATACATATATAGTTTTAAATCACAAAACCATTTTATGAGACACGAATTATAAAGCTTGCCCGAATTGCGGCGATCCACCTAGCTTGACCCGAATTGCGCCAAGAGATAAAAACAGTGCTCTCCTCCCTCCCCCCAAACCTGACCCGAACTGCGCCAATACTCCCGTTTCCAAGACCGGACCCGAATTGCACCAACTGTGAACATAGACAAATATTAATGCTATGGCAGGTGGTAAGAAGGACACTAATCAAAAAATATAATTTAATTAACTATATTTAACTGTATAAAACAAAATCAAACACTATAACATCAGAGTAAAATTTCCATTTTAAAAACATTGTCAATAATAGCTAAATGTAAGCTAAATTATAATATTATAATAACAAAAATAAAATAAAAGACAAGTTATACAAAGGATTTTTGGAGGACAGAACGTAATCTATCTGTTAACCAAATCGTTAAAAATAATTTCAAAATATTTTGAATTTCTGAAAACTAGTCATAAGTAAACTACCCTTAAAAGGACTTTGCCCCCAAAACCAAGTATACAATATTAATTGTGAATCTTAAATACGCCCAAGATGTATGTTTTAATCAAAATTGTTAAAACTATTTTTGAGAAATTTCGAATTATTTTAAAATTTGTCATTATTAAACTGCCTATAATTCAATTTTTTCTGAAGATCAATTATACATTCCTATTTATCATTTTAAAAAACTCCCCAGATACACACTTCGAACAAAATTACTCAATCCGATTATTGGGAGGTTGGGGTTCGAATCCTGATCGAGTGAACTGAAGGTGGTTTATCCTAAATGCTTTTCCACTCTCCCTAGAGGTAAATTCGTATTAACATTATCTACATTCAACCTATCTAATCCCAAAGCACACTATTATAATTAGCACATGAAAATATAACTCAAACAGGTAGTAAAACGTAGTGCAAAAAAAATCAACAGTGAAAAGTACAATAATTAACCATCAAATCAAAAATTATAACAGTATTTATGTAAATTTGTAAAAAAATAATAGTTTCGCTTATTATGCTTGCACCAAATGAGATTGAGAGCCTACTATCTTGGTTTGTGGAAATGTTGACACGATGCACTCGTGGAACGCTTGATCGAAATCAATCACAATGTATAAAGGTTGAAGGTGAAGTGGTCTCTTCTCGCACTCGTCCTTTAGGGTTCTCATAGCGTCAATGTAGCTCTGCTTTTTATTGTCTTTAAGTAGTTGAAAGATCAGAGCTATGTATGACCCTTTGAAATACCCGTGAACAGTAAAAAGCTGAAGAAAATGTATCGGGGCGTATTCAAAGGTTCCATCCATTAAAAGAATTTCATTCTGACCCAAATACTCAAGATTTGAGTCACACGAAAAGATTACAACCCCCTTCTCTTTTTCGTTTTTTAACCAAAAGTTTTCGTCTAGAGTAGTATTTAGTTCAATTTATTCTAAGGTAAATTGAATTTCGTCGGAAGATGTAGGCATATTTGGCGATGTTTTTAGTCTAGTATAGTTAATGTTATTCCTGAAACATGTCATATCCTTGCGGATCAATATTTTTATAGCTTTTCTCTGTATGCACCTTTTTGTGTATCAATTTTAAAGGCCTTACTTTAATCGCCTCAGCTTTCTTTTTAACTGCGTTGCTGATGGATTTTCTGTTCAACTCTTGATCTAGTAGTGGTTCGTGGTTGTGTTGGCCTTCCAATCCACGAGGAAATATTTCCTCCATTGAGTGTGAATATTTTGGCCTTACAGTCCTTTTTAGTGCATCTCCACCTCTCTCCCCCTCATCCAATTCAATTGATTCACCTGTCGATGCGTATCATTATTATAGACAATCATATCTTTCCCTCTTTCATTATAAATCCTTTCCATATCACTAATTATCGCTAATATCACAGTCCACACAAAACCCGAACAAAAATAAAACAATTACACATCTGTACAGTTACCGTTGCTAAGATAATTTGTTAATTCTGGCCAGACTTATGTCAGAAAAGCTAATCCAGATCTTGTCGGTGGCTCTTAGGGCGTTTTTACATTCCTTTACCTAAGGAAGGGAAGACAAGACGTGACGAGAGCTTGTTTGAATTGGTGTTTGTTTATTTCTTCCCCACTCGTCTACCTGAATTAGACTTGGCGCGATTCGGGTCCGGGTTAAGTGAATATTCTTTAATCCCTTAATTACTGGCGCAGTTCGGCCTTGCCCGAATTATATTATATATTATTTAAAGCCATTTTCGTACTTAAAGATGTAAATTTACTAAACAAGTGGAGTGGTAAATAATGTAAATAATATCACATTATGAGGTGGAATTCTCTAACGTGAGGCCACAGAAGCATTTGCTGTGACATTTTTCACATAAAGTATTATTTTTAATCAAATACTGGCAGTAACTAAAAATCATATGATCTTGAGGTGGACAGTTGTTACATATATATAATATTGCGCGTCTGGGTTACATCACTCGTAGCTCAGTTCGTGGAAGGATTAAGCCTGTTAGAGTATACTGTTGTCTAGGGGACGCTCGAATCTACAAGATCGTACATCCTTTCCGTGGAGGATCTTTCTATGTTCCGATGAGGTGATGTGAAAGAAGTTTATGGTGAGTATGAGTGTGTGGAACCAGTAGAAACTCTTAAACCTGACTTAATCAAACCTTGGTGACCATTCAGGTAATTCCCCTTTCGGGAAAAATACTCAAGATACAAGCCGGGAATTCTAGGATCGTAGGCAGGCACACTGACCACTACACCACAGGGGTGGTTAATTGTCGAATAATGATAGTAAACACCAACCACATGACCTTTAAATTGACAACTGTGAAGTATTTACACATAAAAACTGTCCATATGGCTTTGAAAGTGAATGATTTTTAAAACCCTGACATTGAAAACTGACCGTTTGATGGATATCTCTTGAATCTAGTTGGTTCTAATCCCGTCTGATGTCAAATGATATTAATTATAATAATCTGATTTATATTTTAATAAATTAATCTCAGTTTTCTAGACCTGAGCTGCTACTTATGTATTCAAGTCGCTTCTCAGTTGTCCTCACGAGGTTGAGTTGACCCCAGTTCAAACCCTCTGCTTCACAGAAAAATATGGAAAGTTTGGGTATTGAACCCGGGACCTCTGGATCCGTATCCAGGAACTCTGATAATTAGACTTTATTACAAAACTAACAAAAAAACCAAATTTCTTACTGAGTAAATTCGGTAACTTTAAACTTTTGCTTATAACTACTACAAAAAACTTAGTGATCTAGTATTTTCTATAATTAAGGAATGTCATTCTTATCTGTATTGCTTATAATTTACAGTCCTTCTTACTACCTGCCCAGGAAATCTTCATTTAAATGTAACGATGGAGTTTTGATGATAAAAGGTGCCCGTTCTTTCTTGAAAATCGAGTGAGATTAATTTATTTTATTTGATATAAGCCTTAATTCAATAATAATTAGTAAACTTCGTATTTATTAAAATTGATGAACACGATTCTGAAAAATTATTTTTTTCCGTAAACAGACCAAGTTTGAAGTGAAGGCAAGCGGCCGTATTGTGTCCCTGCAATTCTCAGGGACTAGAGAGAAAGAAAGAATTGAGTTGCCCCGATTTTGTCGTGTCACTTGGTCCTCGCAGATAATCTGATCGAAAGTACCCAGCAGCCCGAGAAGAAAAGGAGTGAGTGGAAGGAGGGCTGTAAGGGTTAGCAACAAGATAAGGAAAAGAGGGGGCATGAGGGGTAGTCATATAAACACGTTAGTAGAACTACAAGGGGCTACTTACTACAGCTCGTGTTCATTTTAATTTATTTTCCTCCACGATTTCAAATTCAAAGCCTTTTTTGAAAATTAAATAAACATTTTATATTTTCAGCCAGAAAATCTTGTGTGGCAAATACTTGCTTTGATTTAATGGTCGGTAAAACTGTGTGTGCCAGCCAGGAGTAGGGAAACAGGTCACATGTCAATAAGTCCTAGGATAAATTGTATAAAGTCAAGTTATTGTATTCGTTATAATCTTAAAATATGGTTGAGATAATATAACAACCGTACTACCACTTTTGATTTTACAAAGTTCTGTTAACGCTAACATTAACTTAAAATTGAACCCAATATTAACACGAGGTCCATCCTCCAGTTAGCAAATGTTAAGTCTACATTGACGTTAAAACATAAGACATTCTTACTTTTTTTCGACACCTCCAGTAGATAAAGTATTGTGATCGTCAAAAAATATCTAAATCAAGAATTCATGACCCACTGAACAGGAGAAAGTATGTTTTTTTGTTTGTTTTTCTGCCGTCTGTCTGTCTACTGCTCTCGGAGAGAGTGGACGTGTGTGGAGTCTTTCTCTGTTAAATTTGTGTGTTACACCGTGAATTTTGTGTTACATTAACCTCAAGAATTGTCTATGTGTGTCTATTTACTAGTGAACTTTGATGTGTGTTGTGTTGTCCTCCACATGAGTGGAAGTCACTCAAGTGTGCTTGGTTTTGAACCTGGTGGACATGGAATGTCGTCCAACAAGATTGACCGCAAACTGGCCATTGTTTTGGACACCACTGTTCCCAGTAAATTGTTGGATGGTTATTTGGTTAGTGTGGGTAATGTTGTGGGACCACTCAATATTCGTTATGCGTCCAACATAGGTGCTGGAAGTGTGTGTTTGTCCATGGCAAATGAAGATAGTGTTAAAAATTTATTATAAGATGGGTGAGTGTCCATAGGCAATATTTTGGTCACAAATTGGAGATTTTCTATGCCATTACACTTAAGTAGTGCTATCCAATGTCACACCAGATATTGCAAATGATTTTTTGTTGATGAACTTGTCAGAATACGGGAAAACTACAAGTCAAACGAGAGAAATTAAAATAAGCGCTAGATTACCACAATTTTCTCATGTCTACTCGTTTAAACGTATTGTGTATATTTTCCCAAACAGGGAGGGTTCACTTTCTTTACATATATATTTGACAATAGATAATATGCCTTGGCGAATATATCTGTCCACCGATGATATAAAACGTTTTCGGTGCTCTCTTCCCAGACAAGTAGCGAGGAACTTTACACAAGACGTGTCGGGCCACCGAACGGTCAAGTGAGCCTCGCCGAAATACTACCTTCAGTGATGTTGCTGGGACTATCCAAATGACGCGGTGGACAAGAGTCCATAGGCGGCACTGACCCCAGTTAGTGTGCCATCTTTTGATTATGTACCAACTGTTGGCATAATTACTGTCCATAAACATAGCTCTCAGTCAATTTCAGAGACACAGCAACAGTAACAACAAAAATAAAGGTCAGGTCACATATAGTTCTCTAGTCTTTGTGAGGGTGGAAATTAAAATTGTACTACTACGTGCTCAAAAGTCACGCGATAAAGTGTATGAATAACATGGATGACGAGGATATGATTATATAGGTTTTAATACCACCTAGTGGCTCTATTGGCGGGAAAGGTCAACAAAGGTGCTTGAGGAGTCATAGGATGCTGGTGAGGGTGATTTAAAACGTCAAGCGCTAGAACATAATGATGTATGACTCTGGTGATCATTATTACGTTGTGTCAACATTTTCTTCGAGCTCACGGGCAGAAAGATTCTTCTAGTATTGATTAACTAATCCAGAGATTCAATTTTAAAGACAAATATTATCCTTTGAATAGACAATAGTTTAAATTTATTTATTATTTAATCTAGGGGTGAGTGTGTGAGTGAGGGTTGAGTGAGTTCACAACTAAATATAAAGACCTAGCAGAAATATTGAGGGATTTGTTGTCTTGTGTTCAAAGTGATAATTTGAGGCAACGCTTGTTGCGTTTAATAAATACATTGCAAGAAGCAGGTTATTAAGTTTTAAAATATTTAATGATTAATTGATATAACAGCACAATGTGTTTTTATTTTTCATTATCTGTGCTATCACTCTTAATGCACGAGGACTACACAGTAATGGTAAACAATATACAAGTATGCTATATGTATACTCAAAACGTGTAGGAGCAGGGGAGAAATATTGTGGGTACAGGAAATTAACTTGACCTCACCACCTACGTCATATACCTTAGCAAATTTCTTTTATCGCCCTTTTGATTTACTATGGGGTACTAAATGCAATTAAATTATTTATAGACCATGAGGTTATAAGACACACTGTATTGAAACCAGCATATGCACATGCTGTAGTTATAAGAATGCATAGTAAGATTTACCATAGTATATATAATATGCTCCAAGGTAATGTTCATACCATCCTTGCGATCAGGGTTTCAACACCTACTTAAAGCACCTTGGCGTTTAAGAGCATGTGTTTCTGGCTGGTAATTGGAACTTAACACTTCTACTAGAAGATTGGATTAAATATTATTGAGACTAGACTAGCGCTTATCCTGGCTCTTCAAAGCCTAGTTTCACTTAAGGCCACTCGACAAGAAAGTCTCTCTTAGAATTAGAAAGATCTTGTGAGGATATAATATTCTGTTAGTGATTTAAACTTAGCGTAGCTAGCCACCACTGACGTAACCGTGTTAGAGCTTATGTTACAAGTTTATAAAGCCCTTCAAAAAGAACTGTCATTTTTATTTCCTTTTTTTACTAAGACTTACAATGTTTTATTTCCAACTTGTTCCTCTGTAATGTTTGTACCGGAGTGTTAAACTTTGATCTGACTCCACCCTAGAGAGTTGTAACTTCAGCTGGAAAAAATACATAGGCTTTCATATTAATTTAAAATAATCTAAATATGAAGCTTGTTGAAAAGTAATTATTGTATTTTAAACTAGATTTATAAATTACGTGGTTAGACAAAAATTATTTAGATAACTAAGCACTTTAATTGTTCTTTATCGAAAGTAAAAAACAAATAGAGGAAAAAAATATTGGAAAAGATAGAAGGGATCAAGGACACTCACTTGGCATTCTCCAGCTTGTGAGTTACTTATTGGGAGAGTCAGTTTGGTAATTTGAGCCAGTATCTGCAGCGTGGACGTTATATGTTCTGCTTCTCGGTGTTGTTTCTACAATAGGTACAATCAAAACAATAAAGTTCATTAAATATACATTTCATCTACAATTTTGCAATGATCATTTTTGTCCCATTAATCAAATCAACTACGAGCCTTAAACACACAAAAAAAAGCTATTCTTAATAACGATATTGCTTACTACAAAAGAAGATAAATACAAATTATTGGGATATAAAAAGAACAGTAGTTATAGATATGATAAAAATTTATGTAATTTTATCATTGTTAAACTGCTTGAAGATTAAAAGTTATTGTGTTTAACACATTATACATATTTCATTCTGTACACCTTATATGCATGTCTAGTTATACTAAATTTTGGTCACATACATTAATTACTCTGGCTTACGGGAAAAGAATAAAATAGTAAGTTTGACCCATTATAATTCGTGAACTATGATGATGTGAAATCAATGAATCAGCATTTTTAGGCAATAACTATACATTTCTTCAAATAGAGCAATACAATTTTGATAGTTGAATGACCTTAATAAATTGTCTGATGTTTAGAAAAACTCTCATCCTGATGAAAGAGATTTCACATATACGGGTGTTCATAAAAATATGCCTCGTTCACGGTTAGACCGCATTTATATAAATACTAGTTTATTTATTCTGCTTTGCAACCAAAAATAGTTCCATCTTTTTCTGAGCCATCCGGGTGTATTTTTACTCTTCAAATTGATGGGGGAAAAAAGCTCAGACAGGCGTATTGGAGGCTCAACACATAGTTGTTAGATAATGAACATTACAAATTAATTATCAGCAATATTACTAGTTTTTATTCAGAACATATGTACTGTAGTAAAAACACATTGTGGTGGTGGGAAAATCTTAAGACGTAAGTGAATTTTCTATGCGATTCTTTGTGGACAAGTTAAAAATTGTTAACTATGAAATAAGTTAATTTGAAACTATGGGTCAACAAATTTAATTTAATACTATTTTGACATCAGATGAAAATAACTGTAATCTTTTTGAAGTAAATTTTATAAAATGTACACTCGTATGTTCATTTATATACAATATGTTTAGTGTTCCCGATATAAGGATACACAGGTAACCGAGTGTTTTTTATTTCATTTGAACATCGACCTACCCAACTTTCTTTATCTTCTCTGAATACAAACGTGTAAATCACATCTGACCCCAGTGAGATTTGTAGTTAAGCTTGTTAACATTTTAAGAAAAACATTTTGACAAGACATCTTGTAAATGTGGGGAATACCAGGCCTCCACCGTGGTTCGGATTCCACGTTAAACTGTAGGTCCTCCATTTCATCTCTACATTAGCGTAAGTGCGTATAACCCGAACGGGTAGTAAGACGCGGTGCTAATAATAATAATAATAATAAGAAGAAGAAGAAGAAGAAAAACATTTCTATGTTTTTTTTTCTATCTAGTGTTGAAGTACCAGAAATTTATAATGATATTTCCTCTTTATCTAAAGATAAAAACGATGGGTGTGACTCTGACATATATTTAATGAAGTTGAGGGAAGCAATTCGTGCACTCAATAAAAGTAAAGCTCTCAGATATAATGATCTATCATGTGAGTTCTATCAATGTTTTAGGAATGAAATTGGAACAATGTTTTTAAATATGGTCCATGTTACTCTAAAATCTGTAAGTTATCACCGTCAATGAATAAATATGTTTTTATTTTACTTCTTAAGGATGAGGATATGACTTTGATACATCATTGAAGACAAATTTCTTTACTTAATGTTGACTTCTAAATATTGTTTCATACCCTAGCTTCTAGGATACAAGGTGTTCTCCCCGATGTGATTCATAATTCCCAGACGTTTTTCATCCCTCAACCGTCCATGTATAAAAAGTTCTTCAAATTAGACTAGACGTATTCACAGTGTCAATATCATGTATATTATGGCTGTACTTTTCTGAGTCAGAAAAGTTCATATGACTCTATTGAACATACTTACATGATTTCGGAACTGTCCAAATTTAGGTTTGGAACAAAGTATAAATAGTATGTTCTTACCCTTTACCTAAAGTCACCATGTTTGTTACGAGTGGGAGATGTATTAACTGCACCAATTCCAGTGTTACGTGGAGTGCTGCAAGGTGACCCATTATCCGGCTTCAATACACCAGATCTCTTTCAGGTCCATTCTACTGTTATCCTCCCATCTGTATCACGGTCTTCCCAATGGTCTCTTCCCATTGGGTTTATCAGTCAACACTCTGAATACGGTTCTAGTTTCTCTCATTTGCACTGCATATCTTGCCCATCGGGATCTACGAGACTCCTAAGGTAAGGTTTAAATATTGGTTAAAATCTAGATTTGTAAAATATATATAGAAAAGGGAAGGTTGAATGAGTATATTTATTTTTGGACATATAGAAATATTTTGGACAAAGCAACTGGTGGAAATATGGTTGTTAAATTTTAGAGAAATGTTCTTACAGTATGTACAGTACATTAATTTTTGTTTATACTTAATTACTGAGTAAATTGAATACCATGGTATAAGTTTTAATTTTATAATTAGTGTAGTGTTATAATTTAGCTACATGTTAATAAAGAAATAAATTGTGTATGAGGGGTCTTAGAATTAGATGTACAACCCTAAAATTAAGGCTAGCTTACAGTAGGACAAAAAGAGAAAAAAGTTGATTTATCGAAATCTCCTCTAATGATTTTGATTAAAATTCGCATCTACGCATTGTTTAACATTAGAAATATAATGTCACATCTAATGTTTCCAGAAAAAAATGACTTAGGGGGTGTTTACATAAGCGAATATTTAGAACCTCTCTCATATAGCCACAGCTCTTTGAAATACGAAATAACTTTTCATCGCAAAATTGTAGTAGTAATAAATATAAAAATCTTTTATTTGAAATATATTTTTATAAAGCCGTTAGTTTCTGATCTATTGGCCAATATATTTCTTAAATTGAAGTCTAGAATATGGATTATGTTATTTGGTGAACAGAAACTCTACGTTCTTCTCCCAACACCTTAGCTCAGTCGGTATTATGTCTGTCTACTGATCTACGTGTCCGGGGTTCAATAACTGGCATGGCCGAAACATTTATAATTGATTAGAAATGGGTTTGCCCTTTCATATTGATAAATTAACGGCTGGGGATTGGATATTGTGCCCGTATTATTCTTAAGTAAGATTATAGGTTATATGAAGTGAAGTTACGACAGGCCCAGCAAGCCGGTAGAGGAACAATATATGAAATAAATAAAAAAAATGACCCAGGCCACAGGCTAGAAACAGTGATGGATGTAAAAAAGTATTTTTTCCTGGATTTTCTGTTTTATTAATGTTAGCAGACATTTTAATAAAAATAAAAAGTAAATATCAAATAATATAAAATTGCTCAGAACCAAATGATTTCGTTCACAAAAAGGCGTATAGCCCGTACAGGTTGTAAGAAACGGTGCTAATATTTTGTAATGTTCAGCGAACAGAGAAAAAAATTAATATAGACATACATATTAAACAAATCTCGATGTTTAACATAGTAAAAAACTTTCTAGCAAATAACGTACTTGGAAAGGTATTGGTTTGTTTAAAAAATGAAATTCCAAATCCAACCAGCAGTTAGATTTTACGAATGTTTGAACTAGAAGGCATTTTTTAGTGACATTGTACGTATTATTACACCTCAGTCACACAAATTATATAATATGTTATTAACTTATTTAATATTTTACAAAGCGTTTTAAATGGGATATTAAAAATACAAACTCTTTCGGTAGTAAATCTGACGCAGAACTTTGTAGACATTACAGAGATCTATTTTTATGTCTCTTGTTCCATAACCCTAATGTATATGGTCCATTTACATTTCTAAGTTATTAAATTTGACTACCATATATATATATATATATATATATATATATATGTAACTGGCTCGACTTTGGGAGTTTTCAAAAGGTTAGATTTAACTTACTCTCCTACTAGTGAATATATTTGGGATAGAACTTTGCACTTGGAGGAGAGCATGAAGATAACTATCTTGGATCAAGTTGTTCTTAGTGTCGTGAAACCCGTAACGTTGGGCATTTTAACTAAAAGTCAATCTCCTAAGGTCCAGTTTACTGAAGGTGAGGTCGTCAGGGTTCAAATCCCGGCTGAGTGTACTAATAAGGGTGATTTTCCTAAATGGTTTCCCACCTCTTACACGCAAATGTGGGTAAATTTACTTCTAAACTTTATCTTTCTCAGACTTACTTATTTATTTTATATAGTTCGGGTAAGTAGTGATATTCGGGGGAAAACATGAATGGTAATGCTATAATTTTTGTATTTTAAAAGTTTATGTTAAATAAGTCATTTTCCCTAACTATTGAAAATATTACCCGTGAGGGTTGTTACATTATTGAAGGAATCATAGCAAGTAATTACAATATACTTCAATCCTTACACCTTAATCCAAATAAACTTAAAAGTAAGTAGGGATTTAAAAATGAGTATGGTAGTCAAGAGTAGTTTTTAATAAATCACCTGAAGAGAGAGTGAGACAACGCTAAGGCTAAAGGAATACTCAAATGCATTCAGACCAATTCAAACTTAGTGAATTTTGACCTTTTTTTAAAATAATTGTATGAACTAATTACGCTAATATTTTAGGCACGAGAAAGATGGAATTCATACTAAACGTACCCGTATTTGTGTGGAGGGAGCGTGGATGAAAGTTGATTTAGGAAAAACAAACTCGGTACACCCGACGGGGAATCTAACCCCGAACTCATCAACAATCCAGAATATTGTGAGAGTGCCTAGAAAGATTAGACCATTCGACCACTGAAGCGGGTCTGTGTTTATTGAACTACAAAAATCATTATGTCGACGCAGTGAAAGAAACAGCTGGCATGGATAAACTCTTAACAAGACTCAATATCAAGAAAATAAACGTATTAGCTGTGACCGTTAAAATCCTGAGAAAGATGTCAAAATAATGGAAGTAACAGCCATAATGGCTAGGCAAGTGTACAAGAACAGATATTTAGAGAACCATTAATTGTTCCAAACTCACACCGATGATTACGTATTGTGTTAGGGTGATAACAAAATTAATACTCTTATGAGCTTGGACCTATGAAAAAATAAAGTGTTAGTAGCTTCTTTTTTTAGCACCACGGCTTACTCCTCATTTGGGGTATACGCTCACATAATAATTACTCTAATGGGTTAGGGAGGTTAAATTTAGAGGAAGTGCACCCACATATGCGTGAAGAAAGAGAGTAGGAAATCATTTAGGAAAAACGACCCTCAGTACACAAACAGGGCTCAAACCACGACCTCCCCATCATCGGCAGTCCAGTCTATCACGAGAGCAGCGCCTTAGGCCATGCGGCCACCGAAGTGGATGGTACTATTTTAGTCAATAGATACTAATCTAAACTCACACTGATGTCTACATAGTGTGTTAACATATACATCTCACGGGTATTAGTAAGACGTGGTGATAAAAACAACTTAATGCTAATCGTTTACCCTCTTACACTATTGACCTTAAAATTAAGCCATCCTTCAAAATAAGACATTTTTTTTTCAAACCAATATTTTTATGCATAATTTTCCTCGATATGTTTGTTTACATTTTATGTAATTAACGTTTAATTATTATATAAAAAATTATCAAACAAAATAAATGTACGTTCCTCCTAAATAATAACGTTGAGGAACATTTCATTTCTTCAAATATATTTACATAATGGTTTACTTTCAACCATATTTTTGAATGAAAATAATTCTAATGAACAATATTTTAACATAGATCCATGTTTTTATATTTGATCAAACTCAATCTCACTCTTGATTAAAGCAAATAAAAATAATTCGGAAAAATAAAAGGCTTATAAACCAACGTAATAATCAAATTATTTCAATAAAAAGGAATTTTTTTGACAGTTATAGAAGGTACTAAACTAATTTTCATATATCTATAAACTAATTTATGTTATCTGAAAATAACACTTTTAATCGATAGTATAAATACTTATGAAGTTATACTAATACGAAAATAAAATGTTATCAATGTTTATCGAACAAAATATGTTTTTATTTTCTGAAAGTTCACTCCTCTCAAAGACATAAAAGTAACCATGTAGGCAAATATAATATCATCTTGAATCTACAGCCATTTAGTTACATTCACTCAATCTACCCTGAAAGATAACAACCTTATTTCTTTACATTACAGCACAGCTTATAAGATAGAGACATACTTTAATCAGTCAGGATAAACGCAGTGTATATCTATTTTATTCTCTAGAGGGTCTAAAATAACAACAATCCTATTTCTTTCTTTTTATTAGGGTTACCAAGCTTTTTTAATGCTAAGCCAAATTAATTCAAATAGTCTTGTACACATTGAATTATTTCAAAGGAATATTTTATTTTAATTTTATATTTTTACCACCGTTACTTACTTTTGGGGTATACACATATGTTTTAATTACGCTAATAAGTTAGGAAGGAGAACTGTTGAGTTTAGGATAAGTGTATCCGTATTTTCGTGGATGGACAGTGGATAAACATTTACGGAAAACAACTCTCAATGCACTCAACTGGGATTTAGACCCTGATCTTTACCAATCATTGGCAGGCTAGTCTATTGCGAGAGTGATACCTTAGACCATGCAGCCACCGAAGGTTTTTTTATTTGAATAGTTATTTTTTATAATATATACTTCAAATAAACTATGTTTGGTTTCGTAGGGACTAGTTGTTTCTTAAAATGCCAATTTAAAACTTAGTTAAACGATGTTCACTAATATTTATTATTAGTATTGAAATGGTTTATTCAATATGTC
Source organism: Timema monikensis (assembly GCA_902151445.1). Taxonomy (NCBI): domain Eukaryota; kingdom Metazoa; phylum Arthropoda; class Insecta; order Phasmatodea; family Timematidae; genus Timema; species Timema monikensis. The sequence continues at coordinate 71,947 of CABFVZ010001744.1, read as the reverse complement.
AAATCACTCTTATATTTAGTTTACATTATTAGCTCAATATAGACTGGAAAACGACATAATGTGCTCAATATGATCAAATACACAAGTAATTTGATAATCTTCTAGGTTAATTGTTTGATTTGCCCTACAAATAATATTCTTGAAATGTAGATTATTTCATGATTTTTACACTTTTATAAACTGCACGTTTCAATAATTTAGAGAGGATTTCAGACATTGACAAAGTGAAGGTAAGTTATCCGTTTTTTCCGTCAAATTCCCGTCGATAAAATGTGCGTAGCGAAACAATCGTGACATATTGGAAACAAATCAAGTTTGCATGTCACATCGACTATCCAATTTTCCTCCCCCCACTCCTATCACCACCCCATCCCCTTCTTTTCCCCTTTCTAACACGTACGAATCCGAGTGGATCACAACGTTATTTCTGAAACATCCTGTTCCTGGTTCCGCCCGTAAAGACCTGGATAGTACAATAAATTTCTACTCTAGCGGGAGGATACTAGAAGAAGGAAGAAGAACCAGACGATAAAATAAAATAAAAAACTAGAAGAAGAATCACAGAGCAAAAGGAAAAGAGACAAGTTAATCCAATAATAAGAGCAACATAAACAAAGTCCTTAAAAGAGAAGCTGAAGGCAGGACTCGAACTAAGGATTAAAAGAAGTTAACAGACGTTATTTAGAACTAGTCTCCTTGCTAAGTCATATGTCTATGGAGGTAATTTGGACTTCTGATGGTTGTTATAAATTGTGAAAGCTATATTATCACCCGTATTGTATGTATGTGATTTAGAACTAATAGTGTATCAGTGTATGCTATTTGTAGCTATGGTACCTGTTAAGAATTATGAAAATACTCTTATACTAGTTGAAAGTCAGTATATGTTATTCATGTTATAATAATTTAGGCTGTGATGTGTTTTTGGCATTGTAAACTAATTCTTATCATTATTATTGTATACTATATGTAACTTAAAATTATGCTTGTAAGAATTATAAAAAGCTATCCTGTGACGCGTTCCAAGCAGTGATTGTTTTTTAGCTTGTGTATGTAAGTACCTGTGACTGAATGAGGTTCATTGAATTATAATAACTTATACTCTGGTCAAGTTAATGAGTACATTAATTTAGTTATTGTGAATTCATTTGGATTGGTACCATGATTCTTTTCTAGAGTTGAATGTGCATTAATTGAAGATAATATAATCAAATATTGTGCGTAGAATATTATTTTGTATTTTTATAATACTTTTTTTTTTTATGGTGTTAGTACCTGCATCAGTGAATATGCAGTTAAAATGTATATTTCATCTGACTTAGTTTTCTGGTTTTTGAAAGGTCGGGTTTTGAATCTCAGAAGTGTGTACTGAAGTTGTTTTTTTAAATTATTCCCTACTCTTTCTCTACTCAAGTGTGGATAAATTACCTCTAAATTTATCTTTCCTCGTCCTTTTCTCATTAGTTTAGTAATATGCAAATAGCATAAGATCATATCCGGTGGCTACATGGTCTAAGGCATCAATCTCTCAATTAGACTGCCGATGACGGGGAGAATGGATTTCAAATCCAGTTAGGAAGTACTAAGGACTGTTTTCCCAAATGGATTTCCAATCTCTCTCCACTCAAATATTAGTACACTTTCCCTATGATTCAACCTTATTCATCCTTAACCCATTATCGTAATTAGTACATATTACCCTAACGTGTAGTAAGAAGTGGTGCTAAAAACAAAAATATTTTGAGCATATAGTAGAACTCAAATAAAAACGTATTTAAAATGTTAATTATAATATAATAATTAAAAGCTAAATATTGTATTTTTAACCTTTCAAAATTGTATGAAATAGTAATCTCAAGCCCGAAATTACTAAAATATATCTTCATGAAAGTGTATGCAACAGTAATGCTCTATAAACTTGAGCAATATTTTGTCGTTAATTTATCTGGGAGAATTTAACTAAAATAAGTATGACAACTATCAATAAAAAAATCAACAAAGTAGCTACTACATGCATTCACACAGCTACTACTTTTACCGAACAAAAATGCAATTATGTTCATAAAAATGTTTGTGCACGTATAAATAGAGTGTGTAGTGATGTATATGTTTTAACTGTCCATCGTATCTTTTAAATAATGAATATGTCTATAAAATACATTTAATTAAAACTACTTCCCTGAAACGTATTCTTCCAAACAAAGCTATTTAGTTTTACTTCTCTTTTAATGACAGGGAACTCAATGTTCAATTTGTTAATGAAAGATTACTACAGACCAAATTTCATATAAAATGCCTTTTATAAAATACAAACATAGTTTTTGCTACCATTATTGATAACATTTTAATATTTTATTGTTTTACTTTATAGGTATTGATTATATTAACTATAGAAAGTAGTAGCTATACATCCCATGATGTAACATAATATCATGCATACGTGAAATTAGATCTAATAAATTGCCTAGCAGATGAAAATAATTTTACTATAGTATCTCTTCTGCGCATGCATATGTAGTTCTCTGAAAAATGGCCTGCTTTGCAAAATAATACAAAACTAGCTACAAGTTTCCCTGACAGCTACTAGTTCCACAATTCGTTTCCATGATAGTTTGTCGCATACATGGTAAAAGTTGACTTGTATTGAATTGAGTATTGAATCAAGTACTGAATTATCTTCTGTGTGTACAGGGCATGATGATATTTCTCCCATAGAACACACGGTTTTATCAAGTGGAGCTAATCAAAAGTCGTCCAGTAGTTGATCGGGCCTGTTTTCGGGAGGGTAAGGAAATTAGTTTGATGGGTGAGGGAACGGGGGGTGTAAAATTATTTCCGAAAATGTGATTACATTTGGGCGTGGCATGTACCCCTTGTTGGGTCAATAAAGACAGAGCGTACTGTGTATGTTTGCTCTCAGCTCTGTTGACCTTGTAACTCAAAACAAATACAAACACACCGACAATATCACAGACAGCCGCACTAACCACCGCTTAAATCACCAGGGACCTGCCCCCCTCCACATCACCCTTCACTGGTCCCCTCTCCACCAACCACTTCGCTGGCCCATACAACAGCAATTCACCCCCCACCTTTCCGGGAAATAACAAAATCGACGGAGTTTTTTTTCCCCGGATTGAAGTCCACGCATAATTTACGTTGTTTACGTGTTTGAATTAATCATACCCATAGAGCAATTAAACCCTAGTTCATGTGTAGTTAGGACCTTCATAATTCATGGCTAATATTAATATCCCGTGCTACTGTACCATGTTTGTTCACATGCTCTCAATAATAAGGTTTAAATCAAATACCTGACTGTAGAGCAGTGGTTCTCAAACTGGGGCACGTGCACAACTTTCATGGAGCACGCGTGCATTTCTTAAGGAAAAATTGGCAAAATGACAAGAGAACCGAACGTAGCGGGGAGTTTTCGAATCCACTAAGGGAATTTTTTCCCTTTGATTACCCTGACATTTACCATTTAGGGAGATTTCACCGTGGGGGTTACATTTGACTTTTATTCATGACCAAGTGGTACAATCTAAAATGAAGTTTGAGAAACACTGCTGTAGAGAGTAAGGGCCAGTTTCATAGTCAAATTTAGTACGCCTCAAGTGCGGCGCTACACTAAGTACATGACGACACCTACCTAAACTCGAATGGAATGGGCCATTCTCGCATTGGAAACTGACCCATTCCATTATGGTTTAGGTAGGTGTCGTCATGTACTTAGTGTAGCGCCGCACTTGAGGCGTACTAAATTTGACTATGAAACTGGCCCTAAGAATATTTATGCACAAACACCAATTATATTTGGTATTAAACATCTTAGCTTTTCATCTCTTTACATTTAGATACATATTATAACGAATGGAAAGAGTTTTATAAAAGCTATATGATATTATTTGTTAGTGCTTGAATGTGTTTATTATTACTATTATTATCATTAGTATTACATACCCTTAAGTGTCACCAATTTATTAAAAAATGTATAAGCCTACTTGTCTAGAATAATTAATTATATTATAAGGATTAATTTTGTTCTGTTGTTACCACGCATTAACTTATATTTAATTCAAGTCCTATTTTTCAATAATCTTTAACGCATTTTGTGGTTTTGGAGGGATTATGAACTATTATTTAATTTAATAGAGCTAATACTATAATTATAGAATTAATGATATTGATTACAGAGTTGTGTTGGCGGCCGGGGTTCAATCCTCGGTCCCGGCACAGATTTATCTGATTTCCAAACCCTTCCTTCACCTCTGACAAGATATTTTGTGAATGTGGGGAATGCCAGGCCTCCACCGTGGTTCGGATTCCACGTTAAACTGTAGGTCCTTCATTTCATCTCACATTCACCCTACCATTACACATTAGCGTAAGTGCGTATAGCCCGAACGGGTAGTAAGACGCGGTGCTAATAATAATAATAATAATTACAGAGGTTAGAGTGGCGAGTAAATAGTGAAAAGATGGGCACGGCTACAGTAGTCTATATGAAACATAACATGTATTACATTGAGATCAGTAACTTAAGTCAGCTAAAGGCAATATATAGCTTCAGATAGAAATGAATGGAGAGCAGCTGCTTACCAATCTTCGGATTGAAGATTAAAGAAGAAAGAAACTAGAATTATCAACTAAGTAATACGAGGAGGTATTCTTGAAATAGTGGAGTGAAAAAATTGAAAGATAAAAGTGATAGGCTATAGAAAGAAAACATCGACCAGTGCAGATGATTGAATTTTGGACCCCAACCATCGTAATTCACTTTTTAAGTTCAATGTGAATCAAACGCTTTATGCGTCCAAATTCACTAATAAGTAATAACGTCTTAAGTACCTATACTAAAGTAACAATATTATAATTTGGAATTTTATTTAGAATTCACATAGCAAACCCCAGTATAGGAAAAAGCATATCTAATTCATCAAGTTGAGTTTAAATTCTTACCCTGCCAAGTGAAAATCCTCATAACTTTATTCTCACCTATTCCAGGTATGTATTTTTTGATTAGTCTTATCATACCCTCCGGGACGAGTGTACCAGATGTTTATCATCTAGAACTAGACAAGTGTGTTAGTTGGGTTATTCGGAATGCTCACGTTAAATGTCCCTAATAAAATAGGCTAACTTGAGACATCAAGCTATCGTAATGCTGGTGAGGAGAGGAGATTCACATGTAGTTTTCCAGGTGTACCTTACAAAAAAGAACAAGAGACATAAACTGACAAGCACGTAATTAGGTCTCATGGAGTTTCCGATAAAGAAGCTCCTTTATAGGCCCTTTTAAAGAAGAAGCAAAGAAAAGGCAATGAAGAACGAGGGTGGTGTGTTCCTATACACATACAAGTTTCATAGGAGTAATCAAATAAAAACAATCTATCTCTATGACATAGGGCCGTAGAACCATTATTGTGGATTTTGTTTTGCCAAATAACAAAAGTAAATCATAAATTGGGTATCAAGAGTTCTAAGACAATCACTAGGTTACAGCATGATACGCTCGGTCCACTTTGTGCTAATATTACCAGTTGAAACCCTCTTTCTCTCTATCTTTATCTCTCTCCTAGGGTGACATACTTAGCTTTCATCAGGCCCTTGCTTCACAATCCCTGCGTGGCTATGGTTTCAACGAACTTTACCTCCAAGGATTCATCTACTTCTTTGACCTCAAAACTCTACGACGACTGTTCCACCCACTTCACCCAAAACTACGAGATCTACAAAAGCACCAAATCTACAAGTATGTAGAAATATATTGCTAAAATTAGTTCACGTTTCGTGCAAAGGGTGGTGAACAAAGGATATGACCCAGAACTAGACAACCTAAGTACCCCACAACGTGCAAAACTGAATAAATGGACCCGACCGAAGAATAAATGCCTCTCCCCTTTCCCCATCCCAACTTAGAATCTACAACGAGACTACTGGTGAAACAATTAATGACTTAAAAATACCTGGTGAGAGAATAGTCTACAGAATACTTCCTGAACCTGAATAGACCAGTCAAGTTGCTTGTCCATCAATTTATCCAGTTCATATAATTAATCATCCAACTCTGTTGAAAACTCACTCTGTACCAGCCAACGAAACCTCAAGACAATTATGATCCCATATATAATCCAAATATTGTATACTAATACCAGAAAGACAATGTTACCATGACCATGGTGAGGATTACTACACATATAGTAATCGTTCCCCCTCATTTGGAGGAACAATCTAAATGGAAATACAGCTCAAGACCAAGGCGCTTTCCCTCAACACTTTGCCATGCCTCAAAACTGCCAACTCACTAAACCCCTGTGGTAAATTTAGTAATTCTATGATAGCAAAACCACATTCCACTTATCCGTCAACCAAATAAATATATTAAGATATTTATATGACCATCCGGATGCAGAATATATTATCATCCTAGAACAGCCATTCCTGTTTATTTTCATTTTTTATTTCCTAAGCACAATGCCATTTTACTAATAAAGCTTAATTTACACATTCTTTGAATATTTATAACATAGTTTTTATGTGTACTGAGTCACACAACCGTGTACTGTATGTGGTACTATGATTTATTGCAGCAAAAACTAGAGCTTGCCTACACCTTTTCATTTTGTGTGAATAAACATATGTTTAGGTTATTAACATCACGTCAATTTGATTCACTGGTAAGGGTGTATAACATTTAGGAATAACATTTTATTTGCACTTATTGACTCTTACAAGCCTATCAACATTGTGCAGACTGGTTAGGGCTGAAAATATTTCAAATCCCACCAGCACACAGAGCAGATCCCGCTTAAATATTGTTTTGGGCTTGGAGCTCGTTATGTTAACACGTTTCTGTTATGCTTTAGTTTTTTGTGAATATGTAAATCTATAACGGATGCCATTAAGCCCAAACATAAATATATTTTCATAATACTAATCATCATCATCATCATCGTCATCATCATGCTAAAACACCACAATTATCGACTCAACGATCAAATGTTGTTTTTTTTAAATCTGGTCAGTCGCTCATAAACCAAACAACCACAACCAAATGTTTTCAGTTGTCATTACACACCATCATGGATCAACAATTATTTCTGCAAGCTTGTGAAATGTGGTGACAAACATGTAGAGCAAACTTAACACCAGGTGAGCCACCAATAAACTATTGATAAAAGTGTAATGTGGATGCGTGGATGAAGAAAGATATTTTAATAAGTGTGTTCAAAATTAATGATTCATTAGTGTCTTGGCAAGATCAGCTTGGCAAAATAATATATTGTAACATACCAACTTCATATAAGAGGATAATATTAGAATGAACCTGAGAGATATAGGGTTTAATGAGGTGGACTGGATAGAATTAGTTCAATATATGAATAGGTAGCGTACTTTTGTAAGTGCGGCGATGAATTGTAGCGTGTTAAACCTAGTGTTTAACACGTACAATCAATATCATAAATATAATTAACACAATGAATACAAAAGCTAATCTATTCTAATAATGTGGTGTGGCAGATATTAACTCCCAGTGAATTCACGTTGCCGGGAAACGTCCAAACTTCAGGAAAACTGCCCCAGCTGACTATGCCTGGAACATAAGCAAAACGACATCTCACCAGCAGGCCTCACTTCGATGAAATGGCAGAGCTATTTTGTTCTGCTCTCCACGCAGTCTTCGAGCGTTAGCTATCATTCGATGCAATTCCTCAACTTTCCTCCCCCACTTTTATGTGCGTGAGGAAACCCTCCCAGAGTACGTCAGTTCTCTTACTATATAACTGTCATTCCTCGCTTCACAGTTTGTATTCTATTGTATCACTTCGACGGAGGAGGAACTAGGACGTAAATCTACATTGGCGAAGAAACTACTGGTGACTACGATGTGTCAGGCGTCAGTCTCTCAACTTCGTGGCAGGTGAAGCCTCGTCTGAGATTTTAAGTATTTGAAAGTTATAATCTGGGTTAGATTCATAACACCTCTTTTTATACGTCCATAATACATAGTTTTTTGTTTCAGAGGGCCTGACATTATTCTCTATACCCATAAGGCATATTTTCTTGAATGTTAGTCTTGACACTCTTTTTAGCATAGCGATTTTTGTCAAAGTTCTGACATGTTTTCCTATGCCCATATGGTATGGTTTAGAATGATGGGCTTAGTGATCTATTAATCTTGGTCCATACGACTTTATTTAATATGTCATTGTGTCTGATTTCTTTTTCCAAGTCCTTAAAACATAGTTTTATATATTAGGGAATAATAATGACTTCATAAACGGTATGCCCATGTTTAGGATCTCTGTATGACAGAAATCAGGTTGTCTAACGCTTTGTTCAATTACCTAATTAGGTCTGTGACAAATAGCAGTCACTATTGATTCTTTTTAGTGTATCTATTTACGGTACGCAACCTGTGGGAGCACAACAAGGGTTGCACCCGCCTCGGTGGCGTAGTTGGCTAACACGCTTGTCGTGTTGAGCCCGACTGCTGAGGACGGGGGATCAAGGTTCGAATCTCGGTCGGGTGAACTGGGGGTGGTTTTTCCTAAATGGTTTTCCACTCTCCCTCCACGCAAATGCGGGTTCACTCCCTTTAATTCAACCTTCCCAATTCCTAATCCATTAGTGTAATTAGTATCTAAGCGTATAACCCGAACGGGTAGTAAGACGCGGTGCTAAAAAATAATAAATAATAATAACACAACAAGGCCCGCGGGGATAGTGCTTAGTTTCCGACCCCCTTCAGGCACCGTTTGTATAGTGATACATATAGTGTTTGCACTAATTATTGTGTGCCCAAGTTTGGGTTGAAGTATAAACATACTATTGAATATCTAGGCTGTAATAATTAGGAATAGACCGGCCATAGTATTTTTACAGCCTAGATTCCTGGTAGCTCAACATTTACTGTTTAAAAAATGATAGTTCACCTTCTAGGAGATTAATCTCTCTGTTTCGTAACTCTAAATGGAGTTAACTCTTGCTATCAAGCTCATTTAACTACCATGTTAGTAACTCTTTAAATTAGGACTTATCAGAATTTGATATTGTTAACTATTATTTAACTATAGTTAATGTATATGTTTTTTCTAGTCTTCATATTTATTGGTTTTGATTCTTAGTTCCCAGTTGGGATGTATATGTCTATGGTAACTAAGTTAATTTCACTAAATAAGCTAAGGACTGTTTAATGGAAGATTTATTTAAACTTTATTTAATTGTATAAACTTGTTTGAATTAAAAGAAACTGATTTGTTATACTTGTATATTTCTCTTATGTCGTATCCTTCCCAAACCTTCATGTTATATTATAATAATACATTAGTAATCGTCACACTTCTTCTACATGATAGGAGAAGTGAGTATTCAGATCTCTCGAGTTCCTGATTATGTAGAAGTTCACTCTAACTCTACAACAACCTAACCAGATAATAATATTTTATTTGTATGTGGGACACCGGCTGATCTACCTGTCTCAATTATGTCGGAAGACACGATCACTACGCTCAGGACCACCGGGGGAAGGACGTGACTCTTAGGCGACAAAAATAATCAGTAGTTTGAACTTTACCATTTTACTAAATCTAGATGGACTGGAGCGCCTGGAAACATGGAGAGCTGCTGTGAGGTAGACGTTACTAGGATCTATGACAATTGAAGTAACATAGGACACTGAGATAGGTGACTGTTGGAGTGTGTTGTATTATTGAACTTGAGATATATACAAAATAATATTGTGTTACCTTGGCGATGTATAAATTATGACAATTGGTCAGCATTTCAACATCAAAACAAGAACAATGTTACTATAAATACAAATTAGCATAGAATCATTAATACTCTTTGTGGTCTAGTAGTCAGAGTTACTGGCTACTCAAAAGTTACATATTTGATTCCCAGCATTTCCAGAATTATTTTTCTGCGAATCAAATGGGTCTGGGATGAAAACTTGGTCTCATGAGGACAAATGAGGAGCTACTTGATTTAATAAGGAAGTGGCAGCTCTAGTTTGAAGAACTGAGAATAGTGGATGGAGTGTTTATTGTACTGACCACGAGATACCCTCTATCCGTAAATGTTGGCATAATCATCGCTAACGGTGGTTGCAGCTAAGTTTGAATAGCACGTTTGCGGGTTCACGCTGTAGAGTGTTTTTTTATGGTTAAAATAAGTGTCATCAGTGAGATAATTTGTTAAAGCAGTAAAGCTGCTGTGAAGATGAAAAATAATAGTTCGACATGAAAACAAAAGCTCAAAGCTAGTTTATTTAGTGAACTATTGTAATTAAAAAGTCAAAATTAAATCTTTTGCGACAAAAATATTATTTGTGAAATTCCTTTTAATTGAAAAAGTATATGTTCTTAAAAGTCCTGCAGATATCTTCCTTCATCTTCAAGCTGGAGAATCGTGAATAAAAACCACCATGGTGGAGGCTGTTTGGTAGTAATTAAATTGAAATTATGTAGTAATTAAAGGAAAATACACGTTCACTTTTAATTGTATAAGAAAGGTTTTTCATAGTTTGCTTTTTAATGAGAATAATGTGAATACTGGGGATTAAAACAATGCGCGTAAAGTTTATTTTGAAATTATATTTAAAAAAACATGAATAATGGTGATGGTTTCTAAAAAACTGATGCTTACCTGAATTTTGGAGATCAAAGGTAATAATAATCCCTCCCTTGTAGTTCGTAAATATTATTAGAAAACCTTTTTGCTAGTTCCTTGTTGGTTTTGTAGTAACTCTTTCCTTTTGAAAATGGTTCCTTTGTGTGAATGTTTACTTTTTGTTTTTGGCCAAAATACAAAAAAAAAAAAGCAAACAAGCGCCACTTTTAATCAGTCTTCAAATGGTATTTTGGGTATTCTTACCCATAAATGTTAATCCAATCAAAATACATCATCAATCATTAATCTTAAGGAATATTAATTTTGACATTATAAATTTCAAAACTGAAAATATTAACTAAACTTAGAATTAAAAACAAAATATTATAATTCATTCAACTTATAAGTAAACGATAAATATTGCAAAATAATTCAACCATAATAATAAAATGTAAAAATTTAAACAGACAAAAAATCGTATATGACTCGATCCTGCTAGATGAGGAGAGGCAGACGCACTCGCTTCAAGATTGATGGCTTGTCCTAATCGGTTGCTGTTTAAAGGCGGTTCAAGAATAAATTGGATATTCATATAAAGGTGAGTGTAAAATTACAAATTAAGTTCCCATCTTCCATATTCTTGTCCGTGATGACAGATTATAGCTAGATTCAGGGAGAATATCCTCACTGTATAATACTTTCTGCCATAGTAAGCCTATTTATCAATCAATTTATTTGATCGTGAAATTACATCTTATTTAAGATATTAAGATATATATTGTAACATTGTTGAAGTTACGAGAGACAGTAACATAATATATATATTGTTTATAATGAATTGTGGTATGTTCTGTTGCCGTGCTCCAAGATAGCGAGGTGTGTAATGCCGCGCGCCTAGCTCTTACGCAACCTGTTGTACACGTATGCTTGAATAGCATTGCTTTCCAGGCGCTGTATGCTGAAACGTTGAACACAATTTAATGTTATTAGCATAGTTTACCGGATGCAAGTGTATGGGGATTTACTTTTGGTTCAAACAGACTATATGTACAGTTTGGGATATGAGTTTCCGAATACCCTATATAGGTGAACCGTTTGGGTTTCAAAGGCAATCACAATAACGTATCAACTAATTAAAATCTATGTTTAAAAGGCCCACCGCACATTGCACACAGCACAAGTGTAGTATAGGAATAGCTCTGTCACGCCTAGGTCTGGTTGTAATAATGGTACAGTTTTACTGTTTCCTCTGTACCTCCCTCACGTAGTTTCATCCACAAAATGCAATATTGCGATGGAACATCTTATCCAGTTAGTTCAAGTTAGTCCATCGTTGTACGAATGTACGATATAGGCAATACAGACTACACGAGGATGAAACTTAAAGATGAGATATTAGTAAAGATTGCTACTGAACTGAATTACTTGAATGGTAAAGTGTTTCTTTTCAGACCTATTATCGACCTTTTTGATGGCTTAAAATTATCGACAAGTGAGGACTTTAATAGAAATGTGTTTTATGTAGAAGTTCGTCTTCTTCACATACCATTCAACTACTTTAGAACTGATTCTAATCACTGTTGATGATAGAATTTTAATTCATGTTTATTCTTCGTTTCTAGAGCTGTTGCTAAATACTCAATTATCAGTGGAGCGCCCAGCCAAGAGTCCTTGGTTTGAGTATCATATCTATGTATATTTTTTCTAGATTTATAAATATTTTATCTGATGTGGCTGTATCCGTACTAAAGATTAATTAGATCTCTATGGAGAAGCAAAGTGCCCTTGAAGTGTAAGGAAGTGTTGTACAGGGCTGTGTACCCATTGTCACATATGCAGCATAAATATTGACATTGAATGTAAGAAATACCATGAAAGTGGGAGCCATGGGAGTGAAGATTGTGAGGAGCATGTTAGCTGTCACGAGGAAAAACAATTTAAGAAATCAAGTTATCAGGGAAAGATTGGGATTAAAAGGAGTGCATGAGATAGTAGAGGAAGCAAGACTGAGATTGTATGTGCATGTAATGATTATGGAGAAGCAGAGGAGGCCAAAACAATTAATGGAAGAAGCAGAAAACAAAAACTATGTAAGGAAAAGGAGAAAAAAGGAAGAAATTAAAGGAGAGATAATGATAAGAAGATAAGAAAAAGATGGAGGCATTTTATAAACTGTGCATGGGAAAGGAGAAGAAAGGAAGAAATTAAAGGAGAGAGAAGGGTGAAAAGATAGAGAAATATGGAGGCATTTTATAAACTGTGCAAGGGAAAGGAGAAGAAAGGAAAAAATTAAAGGAGAGAGAATGGTGAAAAGATGGAGAAAGATGGAGGCATTTTATAAACTGACCCAACTATAAGCTGGAAATAATTAATGATTATGATGATGATGATTAAATAAAACTCATCAATAAAATAAATGGTATATATATGTATATATATATATATATACATATATATACCATTTATTTTATTGATGATTTATATATATATATATACATATATGTGTATACATATATATACATATATGTGTATACATATATATACATATATGTATATATATATAATTATCAATTAACAATCCAATACACATTTTTAAGCTGTTTCGTGTTATTACAATATGAACAATGTAGAAAGGTTTATTTAAATATACATTACTAAAATGTATTATCAACAGTTCTTGTAGCTTAATAAATAGTTACTTACTTCAGTGGTCACATGGTCTAAGATGTCACTCTCACAACAATGACAGGGAAATCGGGGTTCAAATCCCGATCGGATTTACTGAGGGTGGATTTACCTAAATGGTTTTCCACTTGGCCTCGCAAATATGGGTATACTTCCTCTAAATTCAACCTTCCTCATCATAGCTCATGAGTGTAGTTGTTACATATGTCTATAAGCAAAATAGGTAGTAAAACATGGTGCTAGAAAAAAAAGCTCTTATAAAGATACAAACTGTACAGTACAAGTGAAAGAGAAGGCTAACGCCTTAACTTCACCGGGTAAATAAAGTCCATTATTATTATTATTATTATTATTATTGCATTAAAATAGCTTATTTATTATTATTTTTACTGTGTCATATCAAAAGAAAGTGTTGCAATCGTTAAGAAAAATATTTTGAGAATATGGTGAATCTTTACGTTTTATGTGAACCCGAACCCAAAAAAGTATATCGACATTATTTATGTCCCCAAGTCTGTCTGTCCCTGGCCACGGATCCAAAACGGTTTGATGGGTTTTGTTTAAACTTAATATTTAAATTTGATAGGGTTACATCTCATGAAGTTTTTATTATTTTGATCATAGGCCTACAATTAAGGATAGTTTATTAATACGTGTTTTTTTATGTTCTAAATTTTTCAAAATGGTCAAACGATATTATTTAAAATTAATATTTAGGAAGCGGCCTATCTCCAAAATAACACTGTGTACTTGGTTTTTAGGTGAAAATTCGTTAAATTGTAGTTTGTTGATGAGTGTTTTTCAAAAAATTCAAAAGCTTTTGAAAATGTGTTTAAAATGTTAATTGGGGAGTGTTTGCTATGACAAATAAAACGGTATACACATTTGGAGGAATTGGATGAGAATCGTTCAAGGTTAGTTTACAAATGAATGGTTTAAAAAAATATTGATTATTTATAAAAATTGGCTCCTGTGATTTGGTTATAAATTAGGCATCTGTTAAGTATTTACATTATAAATTTTTATATAGTTTATATATTTACTCCACAAAAAATATATTTTTATTAGTAGGCCTAAGCTTTTAAATTATTTTTTTTTAGAATATCTTTATACATTTTGTTCAAAATTGATTTCGAGGGTCTAGCTTACTTGACCCAATAATGTATCTTTTTGTTCGAAAATAAATTATTTTAACGGTAATTTACTCACAACAAACTACAGAAAATTTGAAATTTTTTGAAATTTACCTTGAAGATTGAGTTCAAAATTAATATATGTAATAGTTTTTAATGATAAATAAGAATACATTTTTATTTTTACAAATTACAAATCATTTTAAGGTAATGAATCAGATAGCCGAAGCTATCATATATGGATTTTAGTGAGGCTAGCGCCATTTAGATATCATATTCTGAAAATTGAAAAATGACACCTGGACACGAGTTCGATTCCCGTGTCCAGGTTTCATTTTTAAATTTTCAGAATATGACATTTTAAGGTAGTTTACATACAGCATACTTTTGAAAGTTTTAAATTTTCTAAAATTATTTAAACAATTTGGTTTAAAATGTATATTAAAGAGTGATTAAATCGTTTAGTAAGATTGTGTGCTAGTTTTTAAGAGGAAAACTTACTTAGGTGTTGTTTATTAAAAAGTAATAGTACCATGGTAGCCAAAATATAGAGTTTTATCTTATTTCATTTATAATTTAATTTGTGGCAGAATGGTCTAAGGTATTACTCTCAAAATAAACTAGACGGCCGATGATGGAAGATTCGGGTTTGAATTCTGGTAGGCGTACTGGGGGCGGTTTTAATCAATCGTTTTTCCAAACTTCCTACCCACAAATGCAGTTACACACCCTGTAAATTTAACCTTACTCATCCCTAACACATCATAATAATTAGTCAAAATGCGTACAATCCAAAATTATAGTAATACGCGGTGCTAAAAATATCACTTCTATAATTTTATTTATTTTAATACATTTTTAGCACCGCATCTTACTACCCGTTCAGTCTATACGCCTATGAACCAATAACACTAATGTTTTAGGGATTGGGAAGGTTTAATTTATATGAAGTACACCAACATTTGCTTGGAAAGAGAGTGAAAACCCGTTTAGGAAAAAACCTCAGCGCACCCAACTGGGATTGAACCTCAAACCCCCCGTCTTCAACAGTCTAGTCCAACACGAGATTAGTGCGTTAAACCACGCACCCACCGAGGCGGGTTAGATGTTTGTTATTTATAGGACAAAGAATATCGTTATGATAAATCTTATAATACATATTTAGTTAGATTTGCCATAGTAGTTTACAAGAAACGATTAAAAACCATATAGGTGGAATATTTCAGGATTTATCAAAGAAACCATCCTCTATGTTTTCCTTCACATGGTCGTCAGATTCCCGTCTCTTCTTGCCTGGACGGTTGTTCTGCAAGAATCAAACATATGGAGATCAAAGTGATGGTGACACTTTTGTGCCTTGACTGAGTGTATTCCTATAGGTGGAAGGTCACCTCTGTCTTAGAGGAGGCCTGCTGGGGTAGGTGACCTACATTTTAGCAAAATTACTTCCCGCAAAGTCCAACCAATACCACGATCCCTTTCAGTTAAGGGGAAAGAAACGAAGTAAATATATAACGTTACCATCTTATAATTGATTAAATTTAAGTAGGCTTATATTAAAGCAAACATATAAAATTGGAAGAGTTGGCTGAGTGGTTTGTTGGCTTGAATATATCAGGGCAGGCTACTCCAACCCCAACTCCAATGTCCCTCATTGAGATTGTTTTTCTAAATACTCGTAGTTATCATATTACAGTATATTTTACTTATTATTCCTCCTTACACGAG
The DNA here is from genome assembly GCA_902151445.1 of Timema monikensis. Classification (NCBI taxonomy): domain Eukaryota; kingdom Metazoa; phylum Arthropoda; class Insecta; order Phasmatodea; family Timematidae; genus Timema; species Timema monikensis. The sequence continues at coordinate 55,784 of CABFVZ010001744.1, read as the reverse complement.
GACGTTAATAATCTAGAGCCAAGTCTCTACTAAACAATTAGTTTGGCAGTTGAAAATGAGTGAGCTATTTAAATATCAATAAACCTATTTAAATATAGCTAATTCTTTATATTGATGAATTAAATAGCTAAGCTATTATATTTGTTAATTACTGCTATCACCATATCTAAATATCATATTCTTTAAATTGAAATTCCTTTATAATTCATAGTAAATTAATTAAAATTTACACAAAATATTTCTGTAATGTCAGGCTAGGGTAAATTTGACTAAGAAATTTCAAGTTGAGATAGTATAATAATATGTTTCAAGTAATTTTTGTAATAAAATTGAGTCAAAATATGTTTGAAAATTATATTTTCCAAAACATGGGCTACCCGTTAACTTCTTTATAATTTGTGCTCTTAAACCATTGTTTTGTTTTATTGCGTTAAATATTAAATATTAGTAAATTATACAAATATATTGAAGCAATATAGTAAGAATAGGAATAATGTCGTTTTATAATTTTTATTCATAATTAATAAATACAAATTTCCTAGCAATTATGGTACCCCTAGTGGTGTTATTGATTAAAATGCTTGGTGGTAAAAAAAATCTAACTAAAATATAATTTAATTAATACCTATGATTACGTTTACCTAACTATGTCGGTAAATGCCAGGATTTATCGGTGAGAACTTGTTAAATCTCAAAATATAAACCATGTATACGATGTTTCTGACGTTTACAACCCTATATTGGTAATGTTAGGATATGCCTATAAATTATAAGATGTTCTACTAGTATTTAACCTGTTACAGGAATATATACTTTTATGTCATATAGTTTTATATAAGTTTATAGTTAAATAGTAGAGCAGCGATAATCTAAATTTCAACCTGTGTGTTCATGGTCAAATACATCGGTCTCATCTTGTTAGGTTTGACGGTAGTGTGAGTTTGAAGTTCAAATCCCAGTAGGGTGTACGGAAACATTTTTTTTTAAAGTGTTCCCCACTATCCTTCCATGAAAATGCGGTATAGTCCTTTAAATTCTACCTCTCTCACCATTAATCCACATTCGGATGGTCCGTTATGATAGTAAACCATGATTATAACACTTTTTTTTTTAATAAAATCTCTCATTAAGCTCATGCAGCATTAATGCATAGCACAGTTATCATATAAATGTTGGTGTAAATGAAGAGGTTTGTTAATATTCTAATATTAGTTGAGTGAGCTAATTAAGATGTCAATAGTTCAACAACCTGCAACGAGAGCGCAGCTCCTATCAACGTGACGGAATACATCTCTCAGCCTTGTTAGAAATTTGAGGTGGGAGTGTAGAGGACGCGAGAAAGGTAAGTGTTTTTGTAGTTTTTAAATTAAAACCTTTTTTGACCAAAATAAATAGAGCATTGTTCCAATAGAAACATTTAGTTTAATTTTCTTCACATTTTACAGTGGGGTAATCGACCGTAATAAGTATTAATGTTGAACATTTGTGGTGAGCTTGGGTGACAATCTTTTTAAATGAAGAGAAAAAGTTGTCATTAAATTCTAGGACATCGCTGAGAGATATTCACTACTCTTATGTTTGTATATGTTTACTATTTAATAAATAATATTTAAAGAAAAATAACTGTTGATTAAACTATGTTTCTACTGGAGAAATATTTGATTTAATTTGACCAAAAAGTTTGTTATCTAAAAACTTTAAAAAAAACATTTACTATTTTTGCAAGGGCACCTGCAGGATTTTTCTCAGGTGGGGAGGGGGGGTCAAACTTGAGGGTATGAAATATCCTTTATTACTGTTGGGCGGCCCGGGGGGTCCTCCTACGGGAAAATTTATTAAATTGACGCCCCAAAAGATGCTTTTAAGGCAATCCTTCTCTCCTGAAAATAAGATACAACATTATAAAAAGTTTCAAATCCATGCAAATTCGTTGGTGAACATTCAACCTTGACAATTTTAATGGCAAATGCTGTTGAAATTGCTCACGCATGCGCAAAACTATCAGCCCTAGAGTCATCAGGCTGTTGACTAGGGTCATTGAGCGCTGGTTAAGAACACTGTTGGGCGGGATTGGTCTACTTACTTCTAATGTGTATACAACCTCAGGATCTCTGGAGAGGGNGGGGGGGGGGGGGGGGCGGCGCAATTGACCCCCTGCACCCCTGCTTTTTTACGTCTCCTTCACTCCCATCTTAATAAGAGAACTATGTTAGGCAACATTAGAACTTAACAAAGACTTTCACAGCTAGTTAGTCAGTTAAAAATTGCTATTAGTTCACAATAGACTCACACTTTAAAATGGTTAAACTTTCAACCAACCTGTTAACCGCATTGATACATACTCGTACAAAGGCGTCAGCCTCATCTGGTATGATTTGTCAGTGGTGGGAAGGTCTGGGTTTTAATCGGGTATCCATACTCTTAAACTCCTTTCAATGTTACATACAAACTTCGTATCCCCGACCACTAGGTATATAGTACTTTGCCCAAATTGAAACAAATAAAATTTGATTTGGTGACTGCATGGTATAAAGCACTACTCTTAGAATATACCAGACTACCGAAAACGGGGAGATCATGGTTCAATTCCAGTCAGGTGTATTGAGAGGGTTTCTTCCTAAATTTTCAAAAATGTATGTTTTTATTTATTGTTTTTGTTTGCTAAAATACTTATATACTTTATTTAAGGAAATGTTATATAAAGTTAATAAAAATACAATACTTTTATCAAATGGCGACTGTATGCTCGAATTCATATTTAGGTATTTTAGTTGAGTTAATTTTGTTTTGTTCTTCGATTTTCATTTATTTGTTTACCTGTGATTGTTTATTCATAGCCACACGTAACGACTTCCCTTTTCAAGGTAAGATTTTAAAAACTTTTACAGAATTGTACACATCTATTTGGTACTGTAGAGTTGATCTATTGTGTGCCACAGACTAAAATTAATAACATTTGGATATAAAAAGTATTTAGGTGTATTTTTCAGAAAGTTTGGTAGTTTCCAGTTGCCTTGCACATTTGTAATGTACATATATTACTATTATTTATTTATTTAATTATAAAAAATAATTTAAACACGTCAGTTATGTATGTTTATAATATGTAATTTAAGTACACTAATTAGATTTATATGAATTATTTTATAATATAATTAGTGTACGCACATTACGTAGAGAAAAATGTAAGACCATTGAAAAATAAATTTAGTACCAAGTATTCTTTCAAAAAGTTTATATTTTAAAACTCGCACCCATGTAAATTTTTTTATATAATTCACCCTTCCTCAAATGTTAGTTACTGCACCTTGAGCTGAAATGGTTCTGTTTATAATAATGAATACTATATTTTCTTATAAAATGTTCTGTTAACGCTGATAAATGTAGGGTAAATATTATGAAGATATATCTAGAACGAATAGTAAGACGCACTGCTAAGAAACAATTTAGAAAAACTAGAACATGTATTATTGAGATTAAATAAGTGTTTTTAAAATAGGTTTCACTGATAACTTTGGAAATAAAGATGTATAGTGAAGTTTAATTCTTCATTTGAGATAGTGACTATTCTACTCCTGTCAGTGGCGGACCAGGAGGAAAGGGTTGGGTTGGATAAGTACCTTTAGACTCGGCCTCGCATTGTTTACCCTCGTGGAAAGCCAGGAAATTGTGGTCTTGGGCACAGAAGGGAAACGGGGAGGGAGTTACTTAATCTGGAAGATGTATATATTGCCAGTTCTGCGCCGAAGAAAGCGCGGTTGCTATGAAGTTAGGAAAGAGAAGAGGGGAAGGTGGGTCTTTAGACTCTCTCATGGGAGACGAATACCCACCTCGTGACCTTATGTGTGACCTTGGTTCCTTTCCGGACGATATTTCTCCAGACAGATATCCAATATACTACCCCTCTCCTCCCCCCTTTCTTCCCTCTAGCTCCAGCACTGTTTGTTAGCCCTCGGGGAATGTAAGAAACAAGCAGAGGAGGGGTTTTCTCCTCTATGGCCGCTGGATTTTATGCGTTTAGTTAAACAGTATTGGCGTGAGTGAAACAAGTGAAGGAGGCGGTGCGGTAATAAAGTACCTCTGATAACAGCCATAGGTCATAATCAACCGTAAATGACGGAATACGAATTGGTAACAATATTTCACTATTTTAATTGGAACATTGGTTAATTATTAGACCAATCCAGTTTTAAATATTGTTAGTATAATAATTGAAACCATTTACTTTAACAATTGAAGGTTAAATATATATTGGACATTTGTGTAACATAATACAATGTTTTTATTTCAGGATCTTGATTGGCACAAAAAGAATGGCTATTCACCTACAATTATACATATGTTTTTTTTTTTGTTTCCTATGTGTGCTATCATGGACGAATCTTTTCTCAACTACCCTGATCATGCCTTCCCGTTGTATATTTTTTTTGTTTAGCTCTTTAAGTTAAAGTTTCGTTTAAGGCGTATAGATTGTATCAAAACCGAGAACCGCATCTATAAGTAGACACACTAAGGCATCAAGGTGTTTTATTCTAGTTTGCTAGTAATGGGCATTCTGTAATTCGAATCCCACCATAGAATACTAAAGTTACCGTGAGTTTTATACCACACCCCTTTCACGAAAATGTGTTCACACTTTCTCTAAATTTTAATTTTCTAATCCATATTTCATTAGTGACGTTAAAATACTGATATCCCGGATGGTTAGTAAGGTGAGGTCTAAATAAAATGGCAATGGGATGCGTTTATAAACAGTGGGAAATAATTTAGGAAGAACTACCCCAGAACACCTAGGAAACACAAAGAAAAACCTAACTTCAACATCCCCGTTGACAATAAACCATTCTAGACTATATGGACACCTTTTTTTTTTTTTTTCACATACCCATCAATGAGGATTTTTGCATTAATATAAATGGATCCTAGGCTTCAAAATCACATTGGTAAGCACGTGGGCTAAGAAGTCAGCCCTAGCTTGTCTGGTTTACTCATAGATGGGATATCAGGGCTAAAATCTCATCCAGATGTACTGAGAGTGCTTTTTCCTAGATGTTTCTAAATGAGGATATATTTACTCTAAATTAAACCTTCTTAATCCGTTATTGTAAATATGATGATATTTTAGTTGAGTATGATTACGTTCTTCACAAAAAAAAAATCCATAAAATCGTTTAAATAAAGCACTCAGTTCGATGGAAAATGAATTACATTTTCATGTTGAAATAAATGATACGGTACTCCACACGGACTTTCTCACTTTATTGTTTGAAAATGGAGATATTTATCAAAACTCGTAGTGCATCTAAAACGAAATAATATACACTAGAAAACTCAAGCATAAATTGCACTATATTTACGTAAGACATTTTATGAGTACCGGTTTTTAATTTTATAGTTTTATTTTATTTTTAAAGAATGTTCTTATTTGTATGCGTATAACCCGAACGGGTAGTAAGACGTGATGATAATAATAATAATAATAATAATAATAATAATAATAATAATCTTATTTGTATGTCTGAACCAATAAAAATGATCGATTTTGGGTCCACAAGGGTCAACACTTCATATTAAAATTTCTAATTCCAGTTAAAATTTTAACATTTTATTAGGTGTTTCACATCTTCAGGTCATCGCATTGCTATTCAATTTCTCATTTATGAATTTTGACCAATAAAAAATGTAAATATTGACTATTGAGTCTAAAATGAATGAGATAGATAATTTTTGTACAAACATTACTCCTAAGAGATTAAAATTAAAATAACAAACTTCTTGAGAGACTTACTTATACTTAATTACTCAATGGCATTATAGAATTATTGTTTTAAAACTTAAGTAGTATCTCTCTACAACTAAAGATCACAAAATTGTATTAAAATATTTGCCAATATCTCAGAAAATATTGGTTTTATAAAAATATATTTCAAATAAATGTTTTTTATATTTAATAGTACTACAATTTTGCTATCATAAGTTATTTTGTATCTCAAATATTTGTGGAAATACGGAAATTTCTGCTTCTATAAAGTACCCTAAAATTAATTTTCATAGGAAAATGAAAATTGCCATTTTATTTATAATCTTAATCAACACATAGATACGAATTTTAATCAAAATCATTAAAGCCGATTTTTAAAAAATAAGTTTTTTTTCTTTTCACCTTTTATTAATCTACTCTTAATTTTAGGTTTAAACAGACACACAGACAGGCGGCATTGTAAAAACCAATTTTTAGGGTTCGGGGGGTAATGAGACGTTGACATTCAACAACATTTCAGGCTAGAATTTTTTTTTAAGTTCGCAATACTTTACCTTTTGTGTTCGAAAAGTTAAAAAATATAAATATTTGCGTGTAGCTTGAAATTTATTGATTTTATAAAATTATGCTACGAATAAAATATTCGTATAGTAAATACATCCCCATATTTATAATGATAAGTAGGGTCATATCTCAAATAGTTTTGGAGATATGATAAAAAATGATAATTTACGCATCAGACTGGAGCCCTTAAAGTCATTTGGCCGAAATATTAAGAGTAGCCATTTTATTTTGAATATATATAAATGTTTAAAAATGAAATTTAATCAAAATCGTGGGGCCTATTTTGATAAAATCAACTTTTTCTCTTTTTTCCCTTTAGTTAACTACCCTTACTTTTAGGGTTAGATATCCAATTCCAAAAACTTCTCGGGGCAGCCTTATTAAAATTCTAGATACCAAGTTTTAGCCTGACCGGTAAAATAGTTTAGGCTCTAGTTGGAGGTTCAGACAAATATACGGAAATTCAAAAACCTCTTTTTCGGATTTGGGGAGTCATGAAAGTTCGAGATTCATTAAAATCTTCAGTTCGAGTTTTTTGACGACCACAATACTTTCTCTACCTGTGAAAGAGCAAGAAAGTAAAAAAATCAGATACAAAATTAATATTTATTTAAATAAGGCCACACAATCAGCATATAAGAACAAAAGCTTTTTGAACAATAAAAAAAAATTATTATGATAGTTTTAGTTATAGAGAATTGACTAGACAATCAGTATCTGTTTTTCAATATTATTTTATTAAATAAGTATTCGTAGCCATTAAATATATTAAAGGAAAAGCCATAATATAAAATATGTGAATACTGAACATAATTTTTGAATAACTAATGTATTCCAAAACAGGAAATAATATTATTTAGTATCTAACAATCCTTTAATCAATTTAAAACTTCAAGGTTCGTAATGACAAGAATTCAGATAAAAGTCCTATTAAATTATTTTTCTTAACAGCCTTGTTCAAGGTAACTGGTCGTCACACATTATTCTAAATGTATAACAAAGCAATAATATATTAAGAATATAATGTATTATTAAACTTTAAAAAAGAAAATCGATCAAATATTTTAAGGAAATACCAATTAATGAAAAGGGACTCTCATATGTATCAAGTGTATAAAATCTATTTGCTACAGTTGTTACCCGCCTCGGTGGCATAGTTGGCTAACGCGCTTGTCGTGTTGAGCTCGACTGCTGAGGACGGGGAGATCGAGGTTCGAATCTCGGTCGGGTGAACTGGAGGGGGTTTTCCTAAATGGTTTTCCACTCTCCCTCCACGCAAATGCGGGTTCACTTCCTCTAATTCAACCTTCCTAATTCCTAATTCATTAGCGTAATTAGTACTTAAAGCGTATAACCCGAACGGGTAGTAAGACGCAGTGCTAAATAATAATAATAATAATAATAATACAGTTAAGTTCTAGCCGTGTAATTTTCAAAAACAATAATGAGTTCATTAATCAGTGACACTAAATTATTACATATTACAATATTTATAAAATCATTTTATAATTGATTAAATTACTAATAAGAAAAACTATATCAATTAAGTAGAAAACTGACTAGAAAAATAAAACAAGTAGTAACCAATCAATTATGATGGTACTCAACAAGTATTTATTTAATGTATATCCCCATTGTATGAAATGTAAAACAATAACAAAAGCTCACGAAATTGTAAAGATTAATTAATATATTTATAATACATTTGTTTTAATATCAAAATATGTCTAATGGATTAAGGGTCCTGGGTTAGATTGCCGTATGGCCGAAAAATGTATAGTTGGTGAAATGTGGGTTTACCCTTTTACCGTGATGAATTAACGGCCAGCGACTGAATGTTGTGCCTGTCCTAGTCTTTGGTTAGCTTATAAGACATATGAAGCTAAGAACGGCTAATCAAGCCGGTAGTAGAACATATATTGGTTGAATAAAAAACTGACCCAGGCCACAGGCCGGAAACATTAATGGATGTAAAGTAAAGTAAAAAACTAACTTTATTTGTCCTATGAAAATTGTACTTTTACTTTCCTTGGCTATTTTAATCTATAACTTTTATTTCAAGTCATATATAGCTTTGTGATGAATATATTATTGCAAAAAAAACACAAATGTTAAATAATTGTGTGTATGTGTGTGTGCGTGAGTGTGTGTGCAGGTTTTAAAAGTACTTATTATTATTATTATTATTATTTGAGATCTATCGCTATGGCAAGCTGAAAATTAATATTTATTAAAGTTAAGACTTATTGAAAGCTCTGAAAATACCTATAACAAAATATTTAAAAAAAAACAATTTAATGAATTAGATAGTTTCAAAATTGGTAGATGTATTAAAAAAATTAAGGGACATTAAAATTCAAAAGGATTGATTATAATTTGCTTTTAATAAGCAACAAATTGTCATATATGAAAATTTTCTATAAAAGAATATAACACCATCAACTAAATTAAACCATAAGTTGACAAGTCTAAAATACAAGTGTTACATGTTAAAAATGTGTTACAAAACATGGATACAATAAATTAAGGACAAAACAGAATTTAAAGTTCAGATAAGTTGTAATTAATTATAAAATTTGAATTAGTAGGTTAACATCTGCAGTATGAAGTTTAATAAAGTGATTAAGTGTTCTCGTTACAAATATTTGAAGAATATAATATAGAGTGGATATAAACAAGGTTTGTAATCTAATATGTTAGGAAAAATTTTTGAAATTTTAAAAGTTATGTATAAAATCTAAGTCTCATCTTATTCCAGTCCCATTACTCCTTGTGATAGATAATCAGCCATAGAAGGATGCTGATTTATATTCTTCCTACGTGTTTCTGAATGTAAAATACCATAATCATGGAAACTGTAAAATGAAATTATAGAACATGAAGGAAAATTGAAACTTTTGTTTTGCAAAAGTCTTGATGATTACCGTTAAATTAATGAGTTGTAAAAGACAATTAATAAACAAACTTACCAAGTCGTTGTGAGAAACACTAGGTGTTGTTACGACTGCGGGATGTAAACTAGCTAGGGTGTGGTTGGAAAGAAAGGATTTGTGGAAAAAACAAAATACTAAAGGAAATACAAGCTAAGCAAGGTAAAGTTATCATGACCACAGTGTAAATTGTTAGTTAGGGAAACTACTATTGGAACCGTTAAATGTATAATGATCTGTGAACGCAAGGATATATAAATTTATTGGAAGGATTATAAAAGTGAAGGATAAAGAACTAATTTTCTCGACTCCGACTCAAACGGGTCATTATCTACGCTGAAAGGCAGAGCAGGTTAAATGAGGTTACAGGAATTTAATGTTTTAGGTAAATTCGTTAATGTGTCCACAAGAATTTGATTTGATAGTTGTAATTATTCATTAATGATTGATTTATTTTGGAATAAAGCTGCTTGAATGCAAACATTTTCAGCTGTATTTAATATCGTACATTTGTGAAAGGGTTTCATACATTGATCTAATGGTTTAGGTTGATGGTTAGAGTTTATTATATGGTCTGCAAATTTTTATTTGGTCTTATTGTGTTTGAAATCAGAAATGTGCTCTTTATAACGAACCTTAAAACTTTATCTAGTCTAGCCAATGTAGATGCTGTTGCATTCACAAGTAAGTTTATAAATTCAATTTTTATTATACTTATCATTTTTATTTAAACTGCTGTTACTAAGATGTCTCTTTATTGTATTATTGGTGGAAAAAGAAATGTTGATATTGTACTTTTGGATAATATTTGTGATGTGATAAGTTTCAGGACCAGTGTAATTAAATTTAGCCCATTTCTTCTTTTTTTATTATAACTATTTTGATTATCATTAGTAAGGGTGGTTGAGAAATTATTGGATCTTAGTTTGATTTTCTGTTTGTTTAAGATTTTGTAGATGGTTGAGTGATAATAACCATTATTTGTGGCTATTAATTTGTTTGTGTTAATCTCAGTTTTCTAGTTGGTTGGATTTACTGAGTGGGATGTTTAGTAACCGATGAACTAGTCTATTGAAGGCAGCGAGTTTATGAGAAGTAGGATGATTAGAATCATTAGGGATGATAGCATCAGTATGGGTGGGTTTCCTATGTATTTTATTGATTAATTTGTTGTTAAAATTTTTGGAGATATTGAGGTCTAAGTAGTTGATACTGCTATTATTTTCATTATCAATAGTGAAAGGGAGATTAGGATGAATATTGTTGATTAGTGTAGCTACATAAGAGAGATTGGGGTCATTGTCATAAATAATAAGAATATTGTCTACATATTTGCAATATAATTTGATGTTTAGGTTATTGAAGATGATAGGATCATATATTTGTAAGAATATTTCTGACATAAGACATGACATAGAGGATCCCATTGCAAATCCATCATTGTGTGAATAAAATTTGTTGTTGAAATGGAAATAGTTATGGTTGGTGACAGTTTGGACTAAATTGGAAATTTGATCAATATATTCTTTATTGAAGTCCAGAGGTGTTAGAGATTCTTTAATAATGTTGGTGGTTTCTAATGCTGGAACATTAGTGTGGGGGTTGGAAATGGTTAATGACATAAATTTAGTATTTTTGTTAATAGAAATTGAGTTTAGCTTTCTAGTTGGGTGAATAGAGCTTTCAATATTGAATGTATTGGGGAGTGTTAGGTATTTTCAGAGCTTTCTATCTAAGTCTTAATTTTAATGATTACCACTCCTTACTTTAAACTACTTTAGAATGTTTTCTAAAATGTGAAAATTAATAGTTCAAGTATTTATTGAAAGAGCGCAGTGCTGTTACTCCAAAGCTGCTAGATTGTTAGGTCAAGGCCTGTTGGAGGTGCTATCTTTCATCCAGGGCCAACACTAATCTCTGTGAGTTATATAGTTAACCGTAGACGAGCAGCGAGTCGAAATATCACATATTTCATTTCTTTGGATCATTTTACCTAGGTAAGGTTATTCATTAACTAAAAAAAAGTTTTAGGTTTACTATTCGCACTAACATTATTAAGTGATCATAGAGCTAGCTACAAAGATTTAATGCTACAATTCAAAACGAGGTGTAACAAAATCAAACCCAAAGTAAGTCATTTAATTTTAATACTTAAGAAAATAAGAAATAAAAGTACATTATTTTAAGGAGTTTAAGAAAAAAAAATTGATCAAGCCAAGCATACAATACTATACAATCTTTAATTTAAAAATATTAATTTATTTACTATATAATATTGTAATAGTATATGTTATGGTGCACCAAATAGACGTTTCCCCTCCTTGATTAAAAAATAAGAAGAGCTTCTTAAAACTCGTAAGATATGTGAAAATAAGGCATGTAAGGGTAATGTGGCATCAGCAGCAATGTGTGTGGCGCAGTCGGTGTATTGATCAGAGTTTGATTCGGAATTAAATCAGGAAGTAGGAAATAAAACGTCTCAGGACTTAGGTCTATGTTGATCGTGCATGAGAGAAGGGAGTTATTTATGTGTATTGTAAAGAGTGACGTAGAACGTTTGTGAATTTTGTTCAGTGGGAAGATGATTATTAGTGACTGAATGGTTTTAAAAAAAATTGTTTATTTATTTTAATAATTTGTTATTTTAATTGTGTGTGTTTATTGTGACTTTTCAAATCATTCGGTGACTCTATTTTGTTTTTGTTCAGTAACTCTAGCCTTGAATATTCGGTGTAAGATCTAATTCGTATTAAACCATTGGTTTGCAACATGACATACTAGTTCTCCGTACTATCTAAATGTAGTACTTTAATCGGGGAGTGACAAGGATGGTATTATCTTAGATAAAACGCGGGAAGGGAGAGTGGGGAAACATTGAGGAAAATCACCTTCATCACACCTCACTGGGATTAAATCCCGACCTCTCCATCACCAGCAAACCAAACTTGACCTAACATCTAGTTCTCGTACCCACCTCCGATATCCTACCATAGTGTATTTATGAGAAAAATCCAATACCTCAAAAATCCAAGATGGTGGATCCAAAATTATGGATACTATGTCGAACGCCACGTAACATATTGTTGACTGATAGAAAGATTAAATTTGGTATGACTACTGTGAAGTAAGCCATGTTTATGATAACATTTTGAAATTTAAAAAAAAACAAGATAGAGGACGAAATATATTTTGATAGCTGAGCAAAGCTAATGCGAACAATTGCACTTCCCCCCTATCCCCCCAGCCTCCCCCCCTGTCATGTAAATTTTCATAAACAAATTAAAACAGCAGGGAACACTTCTCGCGAAATCTGGAAGTGCGCCTGTCATGAGATAGGCAAAATCCCTAAATATTATATATATATATATATCATGGTGGAGATAGAATATGTATTTTATTTCAAGTGTAATTATTCATTGAAACATATTCTGTATTAGATAGTCAACATACTAATTCTAACTTTTGGTATTGCTAATTATATTTTAATAAAATGTATTTGACAAGAACCCTAGTAAAATATAAAACCAGTAAAATATGATGACTCTTAAAATTACCTTTAAAGAATAGAATATGTAGGTCTATACTAAAATGAGTGTGTGTTTGAGTGTGGGGGTTCGAACTATATTTGTTGGGCGCCACTCCTAAGGAATGCACTTAGGAGAAATAGGAAACAAATACATATTACCTTGTCCTCGGCTAACTCTGGCGGTGGAATGATGACTCTTAAAACTACACATCATAATAATATATTACTATAAGTTGCATACATTTTGTAATTATAACTTTTGTTTTCCGTGGTATAAATGTTATCAAAGCCAATATTGAAATAAGTATTTTTCTACTCATCATAGATGTTTTAATTTATTTATCTAATATTCTAGAAAATATCCTTGATATTCTTTGCTAGTAAAGTAGCTGATATTTTTATTCAAACCTAACTTTCAAGCAAATTTTATACATTCATAGCTATAAATAATTCAGGTTTTACTAAATAGCTAGTTTCAATTGATACAATATCCAAGTGGGAAATTTATTACATTTAAAAATCAAAGTAATTTGCAGAAAAATGTGTTTTAAATATGTATATATTATGTACAGTACATACCTGTAGACATCAGACCATTGCTAGTACGAAGTACAAGTAATAAACCCTTAATAACACAGTTGAAGTAAGTTTTTCAATAAACATACCTAGATTGCAAATTGAGTTTGGCTCAGAATCTATATTTTAATTAATGTTCTTGTGTGGAATAAATTATTAATATAGATATTAATAAAAATATTTAATAAGCCCAACATTCAGTGTTTTCTTATGGCTTATGATCATATAAAAATGTGTATCTGAACATTAAGGTAAATAAAACATGTAAGAAACCTCATAACAAAATTAATTTGTGTTGTGAAAGTCCTTACGACCACTTTTATGTTTAAATATTTACGTATTATTATTTCATCATATTACCGAGAAAATTGTATTCAGTGTTTGGTCTGCCACTAATATTACTGATTGTGAATATCATTATTTTAACGATAAAAATTCGAAGCCCAGCTTCCTTCGTAGGGGAAGTAAAGTCGTCAGCCAAGTGTCAATTGTGGCATCTAAAAGAACCCTGGAAGGTATGTGAATTGTAAAATGTATAGTGTGTAACAGGCCATACTAGTAATTTCTTTATTTGGAGGGGGGAGGGTTGATGAGGAAGAAAAATGGAGGGGTGTCTAAGTGTGATCAATTCCTCTAATAGGAGTTAGCAACACAATTTTTTCAACAAACTTTGTAGTAAGTTGACGCTTGTGATATCAGTCAAACGCAAGTAACGTATGGCCAGATTGTCACACTTTAAAGGAAAGGAAGATCCTCAGATAGTGTAGTAGAATACAATTGGTGGGATTATTAGTCATTTTTTTACTCTGTTTTGTGTGAGAGAATGATTTTTTAATAATAACAATAATTATTATTATTTTTATCTAGCATATTTAACTATATATTTATTTTTTATCTGAGGTATTTAACTTGCATTTCTGAACCCATTGTTTATATCAGCACACGAGAATTTCTATGAGCAAGAGTGAAAGAGCCTACCAATTTTGCCAGCAAAGGTATTTTACATACCTTCCAGGGTTATTTTACGTGCCACAATCGAAGAGATCTGATTAGTTTAAAATGAGAAATATTGTTAATTATTATATTATAGAAATGATTTATTTAAATGCATTTTTTTTTAATTCATTGGAAAATGACGTACATAAACTTTACATGATATAAAGTATATTGTTCAAACAAATACAGTAATTAATATAAATATTTGAACTAACATAATTAATTAAATCCCTTTTATAATATTACACATACAAGCTTTAAGTTACATAAAGTCTAATTTGTGTAACCTTTAGAGTTTACATTTATAAACTTAATCCATTGTAAATATTATACATCCACATTTTAAACTATAAACAATAAAATATTAATATGAATTTTAGCAATAATTGGTATTTACAACATTTAAAAAAATACATTGGTTATGGTGCACAAACAACTCAAAACATATTGTAGAAGATGTGTGTGATAATCATAATTAACAATTAATAGCTACGGCAAAATATTTTAGACGTTTTAAGTCTGGTAAAAACATACAGTAATCAGCTTTACTCAGAGTGCACGTAGCATAAATTATATTATATATGACTTAAAAACTATCCCAACTCAAGAATATTATGTGTTCAGTCTTACAGCCGTAATTGTATCAATGTGATAGGGCTATCCTTCATTTCTCAAATGATAATTATTTCGGACGTACAGAAAAACAAGTTGGGGACATTCAGTTAAATAGAAAGATTCGCTTCCAGCTAGAATGTTGGAATAAAATAGATTATTGATAGCTGTTTAAGTGAAACATATTTCTTTATGTATATTACTATTTTTTGGTAAAAATTAAATCTAAATTATTACTCAAAGAGAAATGACATATTTTAAGAACATAATTATAAATATTTCTAGAAATGAGATATTATCAAAATCATTATAGTATTTTTACTATAGCTGTTGCCTGAAATGCCCTCTGGGATACTTAGGCTCTTGACCAGAATGGGGTTGATTTCAATCTACACGTTGTGTGAAAACAATAACGGCTTCAAGAAATGTAATGCTCTCTAAATGTAGCCTTATACCGGACATTTATTACACTAATATGTATGTGTATATTAATATAAAATTAAAATGATTTATTCCTAATCATAGAATCATCTGCGATATTAAAGTTAATATTATCGTTTAGTAAGAAACAAGAAACCAACAGGAGCCCTTGCATCCTTAAGTCAACGAACGGTACATTTTATAATATTGGTTGTTAGAAAGCCGATCATTGATTTTAATAAGTGACTCTAATAACGTTAATGTGGGGAGTGCCAGGCCTCCACCGTGGTTCAGATTCCACGTTAAACTGTAGGTCCTTCATTTCATCTCACAATCACCCTACCATTACACATTAGCGTAAGTGCGTATAACCCGAATGGGTAGTAAGACGCGGTGCTAATAATAAT
The DNA here is from genome assembly GCA_902151445.1 of Timema monikensis. Taxonomy (NCBI): domain Eukaryota; kingdom Metazoa; phylum Arthropoda; class Insecta; order Phasmatodea; family Timematidae; genus Timema; species Timema monikensis. Next base: position 39,992 of record CABFVZ010001744.1, on the reverse strand, counting down.
AATAATAATAATAATAATAATAATAATAATAATCTAATAACGTTACTCAGGGGCTGTATAACATTGGCTTAGTGCATTGTTTTATTGAATGAACCCATAAAATGGCTCCAACAATATCATAATCTAATTACTGTTCGACTCATTATATATATATTTTATATAACAATATTCTGATAGTTGTTTTGTATTGTTGTGGCACCGTAATATACAAAGATAGCTTCAGCACCATAATTCAGCAAGGTCTACTACAACCAACCATTTGTAGTGGATAAGAACCTTAATTCTGTAACAAATATTTTGGTAAATATAATTACCAAAACACCATGAGAAAACTCGTAAAACAAGACTTGGATAAATAACAAATATGTTATATGTGACACTTAAGGATATAAAAAAAAAGAATATTACAAAAATGTATATACCTATAGTATTTAAAACAAAGCCATTATGATAAAATTAATATTAGAGTATAAAATGTGCCAATATAATCACAGCTGTTATTTTTAACACAATTTTTCAAATTGTTTAACAATACTTGTCAGTCAAGTTACTTTACACTACCACAGGTAATTAATAATAAACTAATATATTGGCTTCTAAGACGAGACATAGTTATTAGTTTCGGAACAAATGCGAATATTATATTATTCCAACCAAATTTGGAACTATCAGACATTAATGTGGTTGTGTCTACTGCATGATCACGTATAAAGTCACTTTGTCTCAGAAAAAGATGTTCCCTTTGAATTGCACAGTTATACCAACAAAAATAAACTCCGCTGCCTACCACTATTAATATACTGATGGTGGACTGACAATGGCAAGATGTTGTTTCTGTCTTATATGGTTTTAAAGGACATTTTTTTAAACCAAAATTGAATGCACCACCTCCAAAAGATATATGTTTATCAATTATTTGTATGTTTGGGTAAATTTTAAAATGCTGTTAGTATGTATATAAATGTTGTGGGTGTACATGTATAGGCTGTAGTTCAAGAACGTGCAAAAATATTATCCTAAAGAGAAGAGAGAAAAAAGTCACTAATGTGATTAACCATCCTCCCATGTACCAGTCGGGATTGAAGCCATTACTCCCTGGGTCAAAATCAAGCAAATCAGCAATGAACGCATTTTTAATGTGAACCGCCAACGTCTTAACTTATGGATACAGGAGATAACTAGAGTATTTAATGTTTACTGTAATAAAAATATGCTTGTGTAAAGATAGACACTTAGGCTCTGAAAGCTCCTGAGTATTATATTGTTTAACTCAAACATTTGACATTTAATATCCTTCGGTACTAACCACCCACGTATTGGTGGATTACCCATAAGGCCCGTTAGGCCCGGGCCTAGGGGCCGCAGGTTCTGGAGGACCGCAAACCCGATGAATAAGTTTTATTTATTTATTAAATTATATTTAGGCCTAAATAATTAATTTTTTAACTTTATATTTTATTTTATTTATAATGTGTACAAATGTTTTTTGTGCGTAATTTCTCAGTCAACCACAGATTGTCAAGCTTAACCAGTTTTGCAGTAGATGCTGAAATGCTGTGTAATATTAATTTCTATGAAATTATTAAAGAATTCTCATCCATGAAAGTACGCAAAGTTGATTTTTAATCTATTTGTTAAAATGTTTTTAAGCGCATAGTATTCATAACTTAAAAAATAATACTATTAAGATATGAATATGATTATAATAATGTATTGTCTTTTGTTTGAGTTTAAATAAATATCTTATAATAATTTTAAAACATGTTTTTAGCGCATCAACTTCAAATTTCAAAGTCAATAGTTTTTCCTAACTTAAAAAACTACTGATTTGTATTTTTATTTCTTTAGTGATCAAAATATGATATTATCGCACTAATGTATTGTCTTTTGTTTGAGTTTGAATAAAGATATTTTTTATATAACTGTTTTTCAATCTAAAAACTGTTTCAAAGGAAAGTTTCATGTTTTTCAAAGCTTAAATTAACAAATTAACTATTTATTTTGATTTTAGTTCATAATATTAAAAACCCTTCTTTCAAATAAAACAAAAGCTTTCCTCGAAACCTAAATATCTATTGCAATATCCATTTCTATTATAGTTGATCAGTGTGAATGCCTAGTTTTTGTTTGTTGGTGGGGTTGTTTTTTTTTTGGGGGGGGGGTAGGGGTCATATTGAAAATTGAGCCTAGGGGCCCAAAGGTTTTAATCCCCCACTGCATCTAAGTTAACATCGTATACGCGAAGAATTAGAACTAAGGGCGAAAGAAAGAAAGGGAAACACGTCACGCGTCATCAGCTCACCGACTGCAGCGCTACACAACAAAGGCCGTAAATCAATAGCGATTTGATTGTACTATTTAAACAGGTGTATAGTTATAATCTATAAGTGGACATTAATTAATATTAAATCATCATATGTCACAATCTATAAGATGTCAAACTTACAATCTTTCTTATTTTAATTGGTCATTGTTAAAGAAAAGTGCTGAACGAATGGGTTAAATTTAGTCTCGCACGACATGGATATGATGTACACAATTGATTATAATACGTAGATAAAGAAAAATATTTTTTTAACTATAGTTAGTTAAATGATCAAATTAATTTTTTTATTTACATAAGTACTATTTTATGAATAGTTTCATTAAATCTAATTTTGTAATAGCTATGTTGTTATTCCTAATTAATTTGGTTTTAAATATAACTTAAGTCGCTTTATTTATTGATGTCCAGTAATTAATAATTTCTGAACTTAATCTTTAATACCCCAACATTTTGGGACGAAATACGTATTATATTTAGATTTATTGTATAACATATTGATTTTAAATGCCCATTTTGTGATATTTGTTTTGATTGAATCAAGTGTATAGAGAGCTGAGGGGCCTTACTACAAGGGTGAGCTTATTCCTTTTAAATTGAAGGCCATATGTTAATAAAGGGGAGAGTTCCACCACCTTTCAGACCTTCAACCCACCTGTGTTACCCTCAGTGCCCTAAAGATATATCTTGGAACTTTCCCAAAGTTAGAACATCACAGGTTTTCCATTGTGCTCTCTTGACGTATGTATGACCTTATTGCTACAAGCGGAAAGAATTCTAACTAGAAGTGAAGGGAGGGGAGGACTCGGTGGCTCACCGGCTATAGCTGCGGGAATATAGTACAGAATAGTATAGGAAGGTCCTTTTAGAAAATATAAACACGTTTTCTTGCGGTCAGAGTTGATAACATTTTAGTACTTTATTATTATTAAGATACGGATTTTTTTTCTATCAAGTGTGAGTGCCGCATATCACTTGACCTGGATACGTGAAATTAGATCTATTAAAGTGTGATTTTGGTAGGAAAAATGTAGAAGTTAGTTACTAAAACAATTTTAATATACTAATAGATCAAGTCATCTTATCTGCGGCTGTCCCTTTTGATCAATACTATCAATACCTATAAAATAACACAAATAATATAGTAAAGTTTATCAGTATTGGCCTAAAAGAATTGAATTATCTCTACTGTTCTTCCAACCAAAATCAGAGTATATCATTTCTAGCTACCTTGCTATAAAAATTGGACTATATAAAACATTGTGTGGCCATATATAGCCTCGTCAAGTGCAGTGGTGAGGTCGCTTCCTTTGGCGAGACTCTGGCGCTCAGGCTTGAGTGATGTTTAGATCGCTGCCTCGCTCCGCCTCCAATTCTTTGCTGTGCCTATTGAACTGGAGCGGGATGGCTTGTTCGTTGTCATCTTCTGTGACTTGGCTGACATGAGCGGGTGTTCTGTCAAACACCTGCTTGTACATGAAGGCTGTGAGAACAGCGCCGACTATTGGACCAACCCAGTACACCTGGAACCATCAAATAAATGTTTATTACTTTGCAAATGATTTAAAACTATTATTTAAGTTTTCTGATTTTCATTCAGCAAAAATGTAATGTTAAAAAAAATTGCTTCTTTTAAGGCGTTTGGTAGAGAAGCTATTTCTTGAAGTCCACCAAATAATTTGTATAGAATTATTACATAATTCATATTGTTTCCATAATTTGTTATCCTCAATGAAGATCTATATATTTCTTTAAAAAAATGTATATGACACTGAATATATGTTGTTTTTTCTACAAATATTTATTTTTGCTTATAGCGAATTCATTATTTCAAAATATAACTTTATCTCTAATAACTTCTAGAAATATTGTTGGATACAAAGGTAGTAGGAAATATTATTTTGTATCTAACCATAATAATCTAGGTGTTAGACGAAAGGTGCAATTATGATATTTAAATAAATCGAAAGGTTATTAAATATTTAGGAATGTTTTAGATGGTGGCAAACCGAATACTTTTGCCAAGAATTGCGTATGTCGGATAGTCAAACCTAATATTTCCCAGATAGCATTATTAAATCATTACAAATGTTGACCTTGTTGTTATTTGAAGCCATAGATCAGTTATTATCGAGTAGACTAGAGCAGTAATATTCAACCTTAACCATTCTCGCATACCCAGATATAATTTATATTCAACTTTGTCCCCTCAAATTAAACTAATAAGCAATAAAAGAATCGCATAAAGTAAAGAGAGAGAGAAAAAAAGAAAGTCGCTTGTCCTAAGTTCAGGCCTTGTGCTACAAACACTAAATCTGGCCCTGATTATTCCGTGTTTATCATTAAATTATAGGTATATATACATTTTACGTAGTCCCAAAGATGTCTTCGCGTATCTCAGATTGAATACCACTGGTTTATAATATAAATTAGTAATTTCTAGAACAAATGATGGTGATATTTTAGTTTTAAAGGTATTTTAAACGTATTTTTTTAGTCAGGCTAGCTATAATAAATTGTTGAACGAAAGTTTTAAGTTGATCCGGAGCGTAATTGATCATTGGGCTATATGCACGAGATGGATAATAATTTTAAAAAGTGACCAAATTTAGAGTAAAAAGATGATAAAATCTAAATATTATACGTTTTTCCAGTCATAAAAAGTTGGGGTATTAAAGAATAAATTCAGAAATTATCATTAATGGATAGTATCAGAAAGAATGTAGCCCCAATAACAACATCATTAAGAGTTTTTCTAGAGATTTATGAACAATATATAAATAATACATCTTGTATATAATGTTTAACTCATTGAGCTTTAAGTTACATTAAGATGGATGTGAACTTATAAAATCGATAGCTAAATCAACAAACATGTGTGGGAACGAGTCTGGTTCTGCATATTATGTCATCCTGTGAAAATTCTGATTTAAAGTCCTCTCCTTCTCCATATTACAATATCTAATCCATATTTCCCCCCCTGTATTCACATAAAAAGCACATCAAATAGTTTAAGATTTTGAACACTACATTCTAGGAACACGCTGGACGCTGGACCGACCTGCGGGTAAAACCAAGTAAACCATCAAACAGAAAGTTTGTAGGGAATAGAGATTGCGAGTGGGAAGAGGGGATTACAAAGTCTCGAGGAAAATCTCGCGAACATAGAGCTTTCATTCAAACTAAAATGCACTATACTGATTGCTTCAGACTATAAATTGGACGCCTTGTATATAAAAGGAGACAAGAAACAGAAATAAAGAAATAAGAAAACTGCACCTAAACTTTTATGTAATTTTGAGAATTATTAGAGTTTGTTTTAAATAATTATTTATCAGACCTGCCTATTTATAATCATTTTTATACTCTCTTTAATTCGTTGACTCTTCATTTACACCTATTAAAACTAAGGTAGATCAAACGTAACGCCGTTGTAATAAATGTTTAAATAGTTACGGATGTAAAAGAAACACTTCAAATAGTCACGTAAATTACTACAATTTTTTTTATTATTATTATTATTATTATTATTATTATTATTTATTAGCACCGCGTCTTACTACCCATTCGGGTTATACGCACTTACGCTAATGTGTAATGGTAGGGTGATTGTGAGATTAAATGGAGGACATAAAGCTTAACGTGGGATCCGAACCACGGTGGAGGCCTGGTATTCCACACATTCACAATCTGAGATTAATACACGTCTTGTCAGAGGTGGAGGAAGGGTTTGGCAACTATTTAATTACATTATAATAAAAGTAATTGTTTGCTTAAGTAAAATGAATAGTTTTAAAATACCAAAGTGTGTGTGTGTGTATATATATATATTAATGAAATTAAGAGTTTGTCTGTAGTGAGCATTGCATGATACCTACAACAAGCAAGGGTCTAAAATTTAAAAATTAGCAGCCCCCATGCACAAACATGTGAAACTCAAAGCTGGAATTTTGAATTATTATGAATTTATTAAAGACCGGGTCGTAAGAACTAAACTAAAGAGATGTTTTCTCTCTATTTGAAGCAAAGAAAATTGTTGGTCAGAGGAATCACACCATTCATTGCGCGGCTACCCCGGGCAAAGCCGGGTACTTCTGGGTGTTATATAAATGAGTTGACTTAGTAGAAACATAAATTTATACAAGGACTTTAATGCTCTGATGAAAAATAAATTACAAACAAAGGGTCAATGACCAGCTTTATAAATGTATACTATTGCAAGGCAAAAGTGTAATATAAAAACGGTATCTAAAAATATTTGAGAGTTTTATAAACACTCAAACAAAATCAAGTTAATTTTGCATGAATAATTCCCTAAAGGTGAACTTTGCGTCATCTTATGATTTATAATCCTATATATATATATGAAAATATAAAATGACTTGATAATACAGGTAGCAAGAACAAAATAATTATTTAATTTTCCCTGGAGATGTATATGTGTGTATATACTGTAATTATACTTATATCACATGAAATGTATAAGATTTTCACGTTCTAAAAGAGTTTACACTCTCTAACTCATATTTAGAAATATTTGAAGTCAACTTTAATGGGTTCTTATTGTGTCTGACCCCTAATAGGGCAAGCAGATTTTCATAAGTGTAAATATACTGTTGTGTTAAAAATAAATACGCAACCCTTACTAAAAGCTCAATTTTAAAATGTTAACACAGCTGTAGTCTCAAGTATTGGACGCACAAAAGTCAAATTTTCCTTGTAATCATTATATGGTTCGAAAAGCTTAGAGGGCGGTACATACGCTAAGGCACACAATGTAATATAAGTCCTTTATCTTATTAAAATAAACCTACCCACAGTCACTGGATCAAATCAGAACAGGTCACTCTCTAAAGTATTTTAATGTTTTTTGTTGTTTTGTTTTTTTAACATTACGAAATAAAGGTTTTAGAGAGCGTAAGATTTGTACAACATTTATAACTCATAGACAATTATCATTCTAAAGTGATTCTTAAAAGTAAAAGTACTAAATTTGAAACAATATTTGAAATTTAAGCCCTATTACAAGGAAAATTAGATTTTGGACCAAACATAAACATAGTCGACTATTCATCAATGTCCTGATAATTTGTAAATAAGTTTTAGACATCATTTACAGCCAATAGGTTTTTCTATGTATTTCTTCCTACAAATCAAAAACATTTATTTGTTGATGTTCATCATTCACACTATAGGAAAATGTTTTTAAAATTTAACTAAAATCATCGATAAGTTTTATTTTTAACACTTCACTGATACAATTATTTGTTTATTTAACAGGATTAACTTATATCGCACGTCAACGTTTGATAACAGATGATATCAAACAACGCTTGATAACAGATGAGATCAAACAACGCTTGATAACAGATGAGATCCAACTTGTATTTCCACTAGTTCTGTAAAACGTCACCACACCCACCAGATTGTAAAAACTTGCATATCTTGTCAAGGTTTTAACAAGGTTGGCAATGTAGATATTGTGCTTGGCTCTGGCGACTGCATTGTGGGAGTTTTTTTTTATCACAGATTCCGATCAACAGTAAGTTAAACTACCAGAATTCTTGTTAACATCCCTGATAAAACTTAACAATAGTTGACATTGATATTCACAGGCCCATGTTATATTTTGATATAAATGGATATTACTTTTACTTTTAGTGTTGGTAATACTCTTCCTTAAAATATCCTTGCCCTAGGAAAACAAGTCAATTACTAGTTGACGAGTTAGTGGCTTATAGGTTTTAGATTCCTGCTTTACAAGATGTTGTTTTTCATTTAACAAATATATTAACATTTTATAAGCTTGTGACCCGAACATGTTGAGTCGAGGAAAATGCCCTTTCAACGGCCTTGTTTAAACATTATTCTAATTAAGAAAATACGATATGTTTTAATATTAGTTAGTAAGAATCTAGCATGGCTAATGGTTTGTGATATAATCATGTACTAAAAATAATTATATCCTAATAAGATTCGAAACTAATATATATATATATATATAAAATATTAAGACCATCACGAAATATCATATTGATTGATTCTTGAACAAAATACATAATTATTTGTTTATTTATATTTAGCATATTAACAGCTAACAATTTATTGATTTTATAGAATATTTACTACGCCACAGTAATAATATAATTTTCATGGTGTGAGATCTTCCTATTAAAAACTCTCACAGATTCTTAAATAAATATAACGTAATATTAGCTCAACTTATGAAAAAAAGGTGGAGTGGGTTTATAACAAACGTATTGCTCAGGTACACGAAACTCTTACAATCTCCTTACTACTGGGTATTTATATGTTAACTTAGCTTACCTGGTTGTCATACCAACTTGACACATTTTATGACTCACACTGGTAGTTGGACAGCAACCATACTTAGGGGAAACATATAGATTACACATAAATGAACACTTCAATATTAATGCGGTAAGTGTATGATGAGAGACATGAAATAATTAAAAAGGATATTTTATATAATTTGTTGGATTATTCATGTAATCTTACGTTAAACAACACCACCTGCCTGTGGAGCTCCAATAGCTACAGTTCTAAGGTAACATAAATATACCTGATATATAAAAAATATAAATATACATATAATTTTTTTCTATTAAATTTTAAATCTGGGAACAATATTCACTTATCAATATTAAGAGAAATTTATATAAAAGTATTATATACAAATAAGTAAGAAGAAATTTTGTTTTCAAGTAAACCAAAATTTATTATGCCCCTAATTATTTAAATTAAATAATTAAGATTGAATAGCTTACATTATTGAGACCAGGAGTTTAACAATGGCTGAGATCATGATACTGAATGTTTGCAAAGGTGAAATTGTTAAAAATATAAATTTGTTTATGTCACTGTGTAGAAAAAATAGCTTTGACGATGGTAGTTCAGACTTCGTAGAATAATTTAGAGTAAAGGATATTCTTGGATTGCTTGAAATGGGGTGGGATACATCTTAGATAAAATTGAAACATCTCACCCATAGAGTTAATTTTTGGTCGAATTTTTTGTTTGTAGAAAATAATTGAAAAACCAAAATTTGTATGATACAACTAATATTTGAGAATTCTCCTCACAAACATTCCCAGTCAAAGTTGGGACCCAGGGCTAACTTTGGAACTTTTAATACCATTTGATAATATTATTCTTATGGTAAAATTCACAACCGTGGATTTATGATATATTTAAAACGACGCCAAAATAAAGAGAAATTCGATCAAAATTCGAATTAGCCCATCTCACTTCCGCCGGAGGTAGTTCAAAAACCTTTCATACTGGAGTTTATTAGGTGAGCTCTTACCAAAAAAGTATATCTCCCTAAAATTCTGATTTAAAGTGATGAAAATGAAGAGGTAAGAAATAATAATGGATAACCGAAAATAGTCTGAAAATATAATCTAGTCGATATTTGATATTAAATTTCCTTTTTAAATTGACAGATCATTAAATTCGAATCTCGCTGCGTTTTGTCAACAAGATTCCCTCTCTCTTGTTTGGTCTATATCTTCTTTCTCACACGCAAGTCCTCCTGATTGTTACTAGGGGTGCCAGACTGAACACAATAAAGACAATGGCCTCCGTAAACGAAACACTGTTAGTAATAATAATACTGTCCATCTCATCGAAAATTGAAAGGATGAATTAACCCACAAAGGTATATGTTCAGTATATTACACTCATTGTTTATTTTATGTCTTCTTGCGTTCGTAGGGCGTTCAGATTTCGTGTTTGTTTATATAATAAAATGTTATGGAAATACGGCATTCTTGGGTAAATTTCGAAGCTCCAGGCGCTCATATTTGAATAATACGTATATTTAAAAATTTACGAGAAAGTTGTTAAAATAGTCAGGGGGAAGGTCTGTTATGTCACAATGACCATATTTCGTTTTCAAATATTAGTAGGACATAAGTCAGCTTATTTAAATTAAGTAGGGGTATTTACGGATTCACATTTAGAAATAACGTGCCATTTTATGGCAATTTTTATTGGTTTTGGACATTATGAAAAATTATTTCATTGACAAATGTATTCTATAAAGGCATATTTAATTTATCTTCTTAAAATGTCTATATAATAGACTATTTCTAGATGCGAGCACTCATTTGGATAACAAAGGAGTTATTATTATTATTATTATTATTATTATTATTATTATTATTATTAGCACCGCGTCTTACTACCCGTTCGGGTTATACGCACTTACGCTAATGTGTAATGGTAGGGTGATTGTGAGATGAAATGAAGGACTTACAGTTTAACATGGAATCCGAACCACGGTGGAGACCTGGCATTCCCCACATTCACAAGATGCCTTGTCAGAGGTGAGGGAAGGGTTTGGAAATCAGATAAATCTGTGCCGGGACCGAGGATTGAACCCCGGCCGCCAGCACAGAAGTCTGACACCTTACCCCTAGACCACCAGGTCACCAACAAAGGAGTTAGGTCTAACTGAGCCAACCCATCATTTCTGGGGTACTCCCCTAGAATATTGACATACTTTTACATATACGGTAAAAAAGCGAGGAAGTGAAATTATCTCACTCCTCTTTGAGGAGGTTCAGTATATACATATATCGAAAAGAAATTAAACTATTTTATTTCAAAATTATTGCTGCTTTTATAAATATACATATATATATTCTCGTCAACTTATGCTTTATAGATAATCTCCTTACTTGATAAATAAGAGCATACAACTTACCCAGTGTGACTCCCAGACTCCTGTCCAGATAACAGGACCCAAACTCCGGGCGGGATTCATGCTGGCCCCTGTGTATGGACCCTGAAACAATAGTGTATAGTTTCAATTGGGTATTGAATTGTATTATAAATTCACCAATATTATTGCTTTGAAGCAAAGTAAAATATTTTAGTATTTAAATCCGGGGGTAGTACCTCCGAATTATGCTAGTCGAGATTTATTTGACGTGCACTACATTGATCTATGAACAATCTAAATAAAAAGCGCATAAGATTTAAATATAATATACAAATACAGCTACTAAATTATAATAATTGAGAAGGTATAATCGGGGATGTCCCACCCCTTGGGACTCCAGGCTTGGTGAGCAAAGCTGTTTCTGAACTTAAAAAGACAAGGTGTTCTCTCCACGAAGATGTAATTTAATTTTTGTCACAGCATTTGTTTGTTTACCAGTCTGGACAGTACGCACTTTAATAACGATAATGAGGTAAGAGTGAAAATGATAGAGCTTTATATTAAATGTACCCACATTTGCGTGGAGTAGGATGAGGAAATCATCTAGGAAAAACCGGCAAACCAAAACAAAACGACACTGGCATTCAGTCTACTTGCCTATCGATGCGGGTACGTGTAACTAAAACAATTTATTCTAGTATTTTATTAGTACTAATTAAAATCAGTCAGTAGTGCTAAATGACTACCTAGTGGTCAAACTTTATTATTTTAGCTTAGTTTAGATGGACGCTCAGGTAAAGGCCAAATAGGAATACGGCAAACATATTACTAGTCGGAATTTAAGGTGGTGATGTAGGGAGCGCGAGATAAGGGCAAGCTTTTTGTACGCTCACATCAATGGACTCATGGTCCCAGGTGTCAAGCTCGCAGTAGACTAGACTGATGATGATGGGGAGATAAAGGTTCTATTCTTGGTCGGGTGAACAGAGGGTGGTTTTTCTAAAACGGGTTTCCACTCTCCCTTTATAAAAATGCTGGGACACTTCCTCTAAATGTAACCTTTCTTATTTCTAAAACCATTAGCGTAATAAGTACATAAGCGTGTAGACCAAATGAGTAGTAAGATGATGTGCTAAAAAAACTGCCATTTTTATATTAAAACCTTTTTTGGACAAAATATACCAAATATTCCTCCAGTAGAGATTTAAAGTTTAATTTTATTCACATGGTGACCTCTACAGTTCTTTAATATCTGTCAGAGGCTTGTAATTTAATGACAACTTTGTCTCTTCATTTAAAAAGTTTCACATCTGATGCCACTGTGACATGACAGATATTCAAAATCTGTTGATATCTCCATGTGGACAACATTAAAATCTATGTTCTACTGGAGCAATACTTGATTTATTTTGACAGAAAAAATGTTCCACTATGAGAACTGAAAAACCACTGTCCTTTTCTCACGTTCCGGAGAACCCCACCATAAACCCCACAAACAAGGTCTGATTTCCATAACTTCACAGCCTCAACATTATTAATCAACTAAATATAAGTATTCTGACTCTGATTTTGAACGTAGTAGATTTTTTTTTATTGATCAGTAGTGTAAGCACTTGGTCATTAGTAGTTACATAACTATTATGTCAGAAAGGTAATAAGTAACATTACCAAAGTATGATCTTCAAATAATAGTAGAAACAGACAGTTGAATCATCAGTTATCTGCCTTGCCATCTCTTGCTGAGGATTAGGTGATGTTATGTAATCCAACGGATTGTTTTGAATTTCGTTTCATTTGATTCATTGAATTTGTGAATGAATGCAATGACACTTATACCTTAGAGGCCTTGATTAGGATTATTTACTTTTATTTTAGTTAATTTTAAAATTGTTTGGGCTAATGGAGTGTAAATAAATGTGGTGATATCAAGTCAATGAATATCTTGATTAATCCTACGGGTATATTAATGATTCATAAAAGCCTAAAATGTTGTTAGCGAGTGATTGCACCTTTGACTTTAATGTAGCCTATGACCCACTGACTAATAAATATTTCCCACTTGAGTGTTTGGAGCCATACAATATATTTTATTAATCCACTAAGTTATTGAAACGGTAAGTATCTATAAATAATTATCACTACAAGTAGTTTTAGATATTTTTGAATATATTTTTAACAAAGCTATCATTTAAATTGTTTAAAGTGCTGCACCTGAGGAAAATAAGTAAAAATAAATATGCAGGCATTGGTCGTGATTGTAGACACTTATAGTTTAATGACCAATTAAATACATAGTATTTGCGGTATTTAATCAAATGTATTTGAAATTTTAATTCAAAAAGATAAATATCGTGATCATCAAAAAATATAATATTATTAGAAATTTTGATAAATGTCGACGTTTCAAGACCCCTTCAAACCAAAAATTGTTTTTTGTGATGCTGTCGGTCTGTCTGTATCTTTGACTAGTGACAAAACCATTTTACCAATCAGGCTAAAACTTGGTATCTAGAGTTCCCATAAGGACCCTCAGAGGTTTTTTTTTTTATGGAATTAGATACCCAACCTTAAATTTAAGGGTAGTTAACTGAATTTTAAAAAGAAAGAAAATATTTCTTCTGAAAACTCGGTGTAACGATTTTGATTAAATTTTTTATCTAGACATTACAGAAGAAATGACAATTTTCCTTTTTCTATGAAAATGAATTTGAGAAGACCATACATAAGCAGAAATTTCCAATTTTGATGATTTATCCTCAATATTTGAGATATTAAATAACTTGTAATTGTAAATTTGTAGTATTATTAAAAATAAGAATCTTTTAGTTTTTAATATATTTTTATAAAAACCAACATTTTCTGAGCAATAAGCAAATACATATATTTTGTATGTAGTACTTTAAAATATGAAATTGATTGTTATGATCTATGGTGGACAGAGATGCTCATGTTGTCTCAATGTTTCTGTGACATTGCATATTATTATAAAGTTATGTTCTTTAGTGGAATGTTTCTGCGGTAGTGTGTAATTTTAGTTTCACTAATTTTACGAGTTCATAATAAATGTCATTTATTTTATAGCACAGCATCTTACTATCCGTTCGGGGTACACACATGTAATTGAAATAAAGTAACGGAAAATGAAAATAAAACATTTTCTGGATACTTTTTAAATAACAACATTATAAACTCTAGGCATGTATAAGGCTTACTGTGTTGTTTATTTCTTTAATTATATATCATATTTGATAAAATAATTGTTTGGTGCCCCAGATTATTCTCCGTGTGTTATTAGATACAAGGAGAAAGGTAAGCTGAAAGAAGAATAGATGAATGTGTGACGAATATATATTTTTACTAATGATACAGCTTTAAAGGTAAAGTTAAGTCTAACGCCTGTTCTCACACCAGAGTGGAACCCGCTTCAGAGACCGAGTGGTCTAAGCCCTGACTGTTGTGTTAGACTGGCTTGCTGATAACGGAGATATCGTGGTTTGAAACCCGGTCGGTTCTACTGAGGGCGGTTTTCCCTATATGGTTTCTCACTCTCCTTTAGCGCAAAGGTGGGTAGATTACCTGTAAAATATTTCCTTCCTCGTCATTACCTCATTAGAGTAAACATAAATACATTTAACCTGAACAGTTAGTAGGACGAGGGGATTTTTTTAAACAGTAGGCCATTAAATAAGTTTAAGACTGCAATTTAACAGATGATTTAGAACGATAATGATATNATATATATATATATATATATATATATATATATATATATACACAAACAATATTATCACATAGATATACAGAATAAACGTAATGTTAAATCGTATTTGATAAAAGTTATTTTGAGTTAATTCTAAGGTTAAATTAATACCCACACACACAAATATTCACATATACCGGAAAGTGTCTTGCAATCCTTACATCCCAGTATTTCACGACTGAGCTACATACAGATTATTTTAGATTTTTACTCTGAAACCATTCAATTATAATTGCTTCATATCGTTGGTAATGAGAAGCTGAAACATTGAAAGAATTTGAGGAGTGTTTTAAATTAAGAAGAGGAATAAATAAATACCATTTGAATATTTTGTAAACTTATGGCAGTATCTTGGAAATAGAATAATATTCTCAGAACTTGTAATCAAAATAGTGAATATCCTAGAGAAGACCAAAATACAATCCAATTTTCATAGGAAGATTAATTTATAAAACACAATCATAAATTTTGCAGCCAGAATCGACACTATCTTATCAAATTACGATTGCCATTTAAAAAGCATTAACAAATATATTAAAAGGTAACGCTGTGGATGACACAACTTGACGCATAAACACGTAAAATTAGTTCTATTCATTTTTCTATCTGTCAGATGAGGTTTTTCCTCTGAAAATTGGTGTATTCCAGTGGTCAGGTTGGTCACATGGATAGTATAGTTGACTTTCTCAAGAGACGCTAGGTTTGAATTCATTCTTGGCTGGTTACACTAAGGGATTTTTATAAATATTAGCTCTCGTAAATTTCCGTTTAACTACTTGTTACATATTCTTATTAGCTTTTCTTCGAAAATCAAGCCATTAACAAATAAATCAAGGCTAAACTTAAAAGAAGAACAAGTGATAAAATGATTCCTTTGATTTCCACAGACTTTCACGATAAAAGATGGTGAAATTTATCCGTTAACTAGACACCCATAAATTACAAGTGGTTGTTCTCTTTCATCTAAAGTCTCAGTAATTTGTTAGTTGAAAGATTTATATAAGATACTAAGGTAGATAACGTCGTAGAGGGCCATACACACGTGATAGCTTGTGACAACTTAAATATACACTGACATTTTTCTTTTAATATGATAATATATTGTTTCCGAAATATTACCATAATAAGGCAGTGCGTCAGATGGTAAATATTTGACTCTACGCTTACAAATGAGGTGACAAGATGTATTATCATTTCTCTAAACAAAAGGTTTCATTAAATTGTAGCTGACGGAATTATCGTAAATTTAGAGAGATTTTTTAACTATGTTTTTTATAATTCAAAGTATCTTATTTAAAAAATAACATATTATGTTTATTTACCCTACGAGTATTTGTTTAAAATAAAATAGTGATGAAAAAATATAAATTTCTTCTTCTTTAATTAGATCCTTTAAAATTGCATGTAAACTCCAAGTAAGACCTGCTGACTAAAATGTCCAAGTGTTAGCGAGAACTTACCCGCAAATCTCTATGGTGAAAAACCATATAGTTTTCAAAATTGCGTGTAGTATTCACTCGGGTGACTTAAATAAATTGATTGGTGAGCAAGCTCGTCTAGCCTAATTGGCTGGCGGGGTGGTTTAGGTTTGAATCACGGTCCGGTGTACTGATGGTAGATTATCCCAAATAGTTTTCCCAAATTAAATCACGCAAATATTGGTACATTTCATATCAATTCTTCCCATACGGTCTCTGCAATATTAGCTTAGTTAAATTCGTATAGCCCAGATGTGTAATGAAATGTGGTGCTAATTTATTTTTTTAATTTATATCCTTTTAATTTCATTTTTAAATACGCTCTATACATTATTTGATTATTTGTGTTTCTATTTATGTGTGACTTGTACCTTTGGTTGTCTTATCCCACCACCCTACTGGTAAGGGTGCATTTTCTTTAATTGATTTTTGAACTTACTAATAAAAAATATATAAGCAACCACAATATATTTAAATGTGGTCATATTGAACGTCCTCTAGCTACGCAAATATTGCCATCATAAAAAGAATTACGTTGTTTAAAGTACTGAGATTGACAAGCGGCTCTATACTAGTAGACTACAACCTCAATTGAGCTGCATTGCGACTCGAGGCATTAGAACCGTAGACTCCTATTTCCTTTTAGGAAATACAAACTTTTGTAAATAATATTTATAATATTTTACTACATTAATATTTTTATTTTAGTCCATAGGTTTTGATAATATTTGGCAAAAGTGATCATTTCATATCACATGAACTGACTTATAAATACGTGAAAGTAGATATAGTAACTTTTCTGGCAGTAAGATAAGGCCCTTCCTATGAATATCGGACTGTAAAGCCGGCTCACCTTTGCTTGGTAGTAAAAGGCCCTCATTCTTCATGAATAAAGTACACACGAAATTAAACAGAAGTTCATTTGTTTTGAAGCATAACTATAGAATCTGTCTAAAGTGCTTTCTCTCACCTCAGCCGCTGCGATGGCCATGACGGTAAAACCGAACCTCAGGGGCACAGAATCCGTGTTTCGTTCATTCCTCTTGTCCCAGACAGCGCAGACAAGCAGGATGAGGACGGAAGTAGCCAAGCCTTCGGCCAAAACCGCTTGGAACGCTGACAGCTCGGGATGAGGTTGTGTCACACAAAGAGCGCAGCAAGACCCGTTTGATTTGGATCTAAGAATGCTGTCGGGCGTTACGACCTTTATTGTGCCAATACACGTTATTAGGCAGGTGAATACCAAACAGTAAGTGATGAAAAATGACTTGAAATAATTACTTGGAACAAATTCTTATAAACGCCCTGGTTAATGAGTTATTTATTTCACGAGATCAAACCTAGGATATACTTGGAATTTAAAATTTAAAAAAATTGTGAAAAAAACTATTTTTAAGTTAGTACTTGTATGTTTAAATTTATTGTTTTAATAAGTCCAGTTATAGAAAATCTCTGCAGTGGTTTCCAGCCTGAGGGTACTGACCCCATTTGGAGTTGCGACAAGATTCAAGTGAGGTCACAATGGCTTTATGCTCACTTTAAAAGTGATTATAATGATAATAGGAAGTTGCAAAATTCAAATAGAATTGTAAGTTGTTAAAATTATTAAAGAAACTGTTACGTTATTGTTAAGTTCCTTTTCATCCTTCTACCTCCATGCAAACAATTATACATTTATTCTAAATTATATCTGCTCCATAAGTGTAATTATACGTGGATATCCCGTAATGAAATTAAGGTTCAGGGCAAATATTAATTTTAAAACAAGGATATGGACGTTTGTAGATTATCAAGGGGACGCGACTGTCCCACATACACAAGTTGGGTCAAACCCCATCAAAGGTGAGACTCCACTGATCTTGAGAAAGATATGACAGTAAATAATAAATTGAAACGCCTTTTAAAAACAAAAATACATGGTACAACGTAAGCAAAATGAATACTTAGGCCTACATATTATATTATGTATGGAATTGCTGTTCAAAGCTTTTAATTGTCATTGGATACAAGATATCAATTATACTAAACCAAAAATTGCTTCACTGTTTAGGCACGAAATTCAAATTAAAAAGAGCAAGGAATTTTGTTAGGTCCAAAGAAATAAATCTGATAATATTAATAAATGTGTGAATATTCAAAAAATAAATGTGTATTGTTTTTCCCACAGTTCTTTGTTATATTTAATATGCGTGACTTCTAGAGGTTGAATCTGTTTCCCAATCGTTCCTTTACCTGGAGTAGGCCGAATCCTGCGATGCCTCCAGATAGCTCAGCCAGAATGTAGACGACTGCCATTGGGATGTTGATTTTTCCCAGGATGATTGCTGCCACTGAGACGGCGGGATTGAGGTGAGCCGCGCTGATGTGGCCGATCAACTGAAACAAAAACACGAGAGGGGTTACATTTCAAGTGAACATCAAAGTGGGGAGGAGTTATTAAAAGTTGGCAGTTTCTGGTTGTTGCCGACAAGATTGGTTGGGCTTGGGGTAACGCGAGAATCAGTCAAGTGGTTACGTGTGGGGTCAGATGTAGATGTAGGTTGTGGTAGGTGTGATGTCAGGTGTGGGGTCAGATGTATATGTAGGTTGTGGTAGGTGCGATGTCAGGTGTGGGGTCAGATATAGATGCAAGTTGTGGTAGGTGCGATGTCAGGTGTGGTGTCAAATGTAGATGGTGGTTGTGGTAGGTGTGATGTCAGGTGTGGTGTCAGATGTAGATCTAGGTTGTGGTAGGTGCAATGTCAGGTGTGGTGTCAGATGTAGATGGTGGTTGTGGTAGGTGTGATGTCAGGTGTGGGGTCAGATGTAGATGGTGGTTGTGGTAGGTGCGATGTCAGGTGTGGGGTCAGATATAGATGCAGGTTGTGGTAGGTGCGATGTCAGGTGTGGTGTCAGATGTAGATGTAGGTTGTGGTAGGTGTGATGTCAGGTGTGGTGTCAAATGTATATTCAGGTAATGGTAGGTGCGATGTCAGGTGTTGGATCAGGTGTATGAAACAATTTAAGGTCTGGTATGGAGTAATTTTAGGGTCAGGTGTGGGTTAGGGTGTGGAGTCAGCTGTTGTTTAGGTATGAGGTCAGGTATAGGAACAGTTAGGCCTACCGAATCAAGTGCAGGGTAAGTCGTGTAGTCAAAGGCAGGGGGTGGGTGCAATATCAGATGTTTTATCAAATTTGTAGTAAGGTGCAAGATAAGGTGTGTATATAGGTGTGGAAGCGAGTAAAGTTTTCCGGGAGTGATTTAAAATGTAAGAGTCAGGTGCTTGGGTAGATAATATATCCGATGTGAGGTCAAACATGGGACTAGAAGCTGTGTTAGGCATAAAGTTATGAATATATGGTACAGAAATATACTAGAGATTATAAGTAGAGCTAAATCTGGGGCACTATTTACACTGATTTTTGAGAAATGGCCAACTGAAAGGCATTATTTCTCTACCATAATTCTATCAAGGACCATTCATATTAAAATCATTGTCTAAATAGTCGGTCTTTATATTTGGCATTAGATTTATTAGCTAGCCCATTTAACAAAAGTGTTAATAACTATCTCATTGTGAATATCTAGAAACTTCTGGGATGATAACATTAGAATGGACCAGAAATATATATTGTGTAATGGAGTGGACTGGATATAACTAGCTCAAGATACGGATAAGTGACGTAGTACTTTCATCAGTGCGGCAGTTAAATTTTGAATTCTTAGTGCCATATATTAAGCAAGTTAATAATTACTTTATATAATGGTTAGGGATAATTAGGATATTTAAAAAGTAAAGTGGATGAAGGATGCTCTTGGGAGGACGCAGTTGGTGTATAACTAGACAATGTAAATGTGAGGGTGCTGCTATATGCAGATGATGCCGTATTAATGGATGAGAATGAAAGTGACTTGGCAGGGTACATTAAAACGTTTGTATGTGGTGACAGGCAGAATGTATTTTAGCATAAATGTCTACAAAAAAGTGTGATAGTTTTGGTTAATAACGGATCAGGAAATGATTATCATCTTAGTAAATATAGAAAACTGTTAGAACAAGTGAATAATTTTGTGTATATTGGTAGAATGTTTTGTAAAAATGGAAGGATGAATGGTGAAATCGACAGATGGGTGAATTCATCTCGGATAGTAGTTGGATGTATGTGGATTCTTGCAATTAATGAAATTAGTACCGAAAGAGGCAAAGATGGCAGTATATAAAAGTGTGTAAACGCCAATATTATTGTATTAATGTGAAATATAGGTTTATCAGGAGAGATACAAAAGCACGGTGAATATGGTTGGAATGATATATCTAAGAAATATATGTGGAAAAACTCGTATGAACAGAGTCAGTAATAAATTTATGATTAAGGAATGTGGTTTTAAAGGGAATCCAAAAGACTTATCTTACATTGGTTTATACAAGTTGAGAGTATCGGTTGACGAAGAAATATATGATGAAAGATTGTGTGTATCAAAAGTTAGGGGAAGGCCATATAAAACGTAGTTAAATGTTGTAGACGAATGTGTGAAAAAGAAATGCATGAATAGTTTTACGGATAAAAGAGAATGCATGACTCGGTAAATGGATGTTGAAGTGAAAGGAGTATGCAATGCTAGGGAAGTGTGGAGAAAGTTAGTTACGATGGATTAGTTACAGAGTTTTTTTTAGCTAAATGCTCAGTTTTTTGACTAGATTATAAAATTCTTAAAGTTAAAAGTTATATATAGTGAGGAACGATCTATAGGTCCAGTGGGCATCTAGAGAAGTCAAGCTATAGTTTATGAGAGAGACTAAATTTAGTCCATCTATGAGAAGGTGGACTATTTTACCGGGGTTTGGTATTGGTATAATGTCAATAGGTGATAGCTAGACCCTAAGTAGTTAGAAAACTGTTTAGCTTTATATAAACATGCAGAGTTACAGTGATTAGAAAAAAAGGCATTTAGTATTGAACAATAGTATGAGAATAAGTTTAGGTAGAATGAAAATATATTGGTAGGTTTTGTTGATCGCCATATTATTTATTATATAATAATAGATTTTGATTTTTTTAAGAAATAGACAAGATTAAAAATATGTATGTCGCACTTTGAATAAAAAGAGCTATATGTTTTATAATTTAAGCTATTATGCCATTGACTAAATGGAAAGTGACGTAATACCAACATGGGTTGTATTGCTATTTGATAATACGACTGGTTGATGTGTTGAACCTCGTGGGATAAAGGAGTTTCTCTTTGTGTTCCTAGGATAGTCCTCTGAGGATATTACGCACATTCCCTTGATAATAATAGAGGTACAAGTTGGTAGTACTTTGATATATGTCGTATAAATATACAAGTTATTGAAGGGGGGAGCACTTGTAGATTATAATTAACTTGCTAGGCCTTGCGTGGACAAAGATAGACCACATACTTTGTTACTTCAGTCCACACTGCTGGAAAACTTATTTTAATTGCTATTTTCTTTGATATTTTAATTAGTTCATTTAATGGTATGATTATTAATTAGTCAATCTAAGTTTACTGTTAAGGAGAGTATATTATAGGACATTCTACTCGTTTAATTCGAAGGGGGTATGGGAAAACAACACAGGTAGATTTACTGTGGGAACCCTCCCTCAATGCACTCAGTTCCAATTCTGACTAATACGAGCTTGAGGCCTTAGATAAGGGTGTTCCAGCGTAGTTCATCCCAAGGACCAAATCTGATTATCACTTTGACCCGGGGGCTGAAGATATAATTATTAATCCTATCAAATTAAACACAGAATATGACTACAAGTCACTCTTAATAAACCATTACTTTCATTAATTATATATAAATTGTATTTTGGTGTGGAAGAATCTTTCAAATTTTACTGAAAAAAGTTATTACTCTCCCAGAAATGTATTATGAAACACGCACACACACACACACACACACACACACACACACACACGCACACAATTACACAAAACCATTTATCATTATAAATATATGTTTACGCAAAAAAAAATTTAGCACCACGTCTTACTACCCGTTCGGGTTAATCACTTAAGTACTAATTACGCTACTGGGCTAGGAATTGGGAAGGTTCAATTTAGAGAAAGTGAGCCCACATGCGTGGAGGGAGAGTGTAAAACCATTTAGGAATAAACACCCCAGTTCACCCGACCAAGATTCGAACCTCAATCTTCCCGTTCTCAGCAGTCGAGCTCAACACGACTAGCACTTTAGTAACTGCACCACCGAGGCGCGTAATAATATTTATTAATCAAATAAATGCATAATAATATTCAATCATAGCCTTTTTAAAAATATATTTTTATTTGACGCATTAGCTATGCTATTTCACATCTGTCACTGAGAGTTTCCCTTTAATTTTCTTCCAGGATACTGTGAGGACCACACTTTTGGTGAGCGTGGGCTGCATTTAGCCCGCGGGCCACCAGTTGGACTACTGCCTTAGATTATGGGATATATTGTGAGGCTCTCTGTTCCTTGGTAGTAATGTAAACAACATCTCGTTCTATGCAAGGATGTTTATATCTGCAATATACAGTATCATGCTTAATATACCATACTTCTAAATTATGTAGTCATAATAGTATACCTAAACGATAACAAATTTATTTTTAACTTTTAATCCTTAGTCATTGCGAACAATAAAACGATGGGGACAATAAAGTATAGAAATAAAATTAATACAAATGTGGTTAAAAGGTACTATAGCCATGCCTTAGAAGCAGTTTTCATTACTAGTACTAAAGCCTAGTCCACACTGACATACATTTGCCCAAGTAAATGTGGGCAGATGTATAAAAACTATGTAAATAGTGTTTTTAAACTGTTTTAGGCAACTGCCCACATACATAAATACATGTTGGCGGGCTAGTGTCTGCTTGTATTTATATTCTGTCGAGGATGAGAAAAACATACATTTGTTCGCATTGCAGATGTGAGTGGCCGTGGTGGGCGGAAGTATTTTCATTGACAAAGTAATCCGTCCTCCTTATCTAATCTGTTTTTATAGAGATGGCTGAGTGACTTAGTTGATGTTGGCTATTAAGGCCCTGATTCTGTCCACTGCACCCCCCTCTCTCTGTTTTCCACCATTGCCTACCCTTTTGCCAAGATCGAAAGATTTGACTAATTTCAAAAGACGTTTTATTTCCAAACTACCTTTATATCAAATTATGAAAATAAAAAAAGTATGAAATAAACAATAGATAAAACTACTATATTTTCTATCGATGAATAAATGTATTGTATTTTTATAGTTTTTAAATGAGAGTATGCATTGATAAATTTTAATTATTTTCATCAGAGTTGCCGTTATAATAATTACATTTTTCATTTGTGTTCACACTATTTTAGGGCAATCTTTCGCTTTACTAATCTGAACTTTTATTTAATCCGGATGATCTCTCCCCCAAATGATCCGGACTAGAATACACCTACACTGGCACCAACTTCCCGACCTGACCCGACTGTGAGTCATCCCGACGTCGGCAGAATTAAAACATGTTTGTTTTTCCTGCTCAGTTCGTTCCAACTATGCACAGTTTAATTACTGCTCTTACATACACCTCCATTGCTTAGAGATATAAATCTGATAAGGTTTCAAATTAACATGTTTTAAATGTAGAGATACCATAGCATAATTGTCAGGAATAAAAAGATAACTCCATCATTTTCAGAAAGATGGGACCACTCTATCCTCAAGCAATCAATGATGGTAGTTTCTATTTTTCAAATCACAAAGCACACGTCTACTTTTTACTTGACTTATTAAGTGAATTTCGACACGTTAATTCCCACTCTAGATGTAATTTAACGCAACCAAAATACATACAGTAAACACTGCCTCTGATTACTAGAACAGAAGTTGTGAAGTCCAACACTACCTTTGAATGATCTGAGCAAGAATTGGGAGTCTCGCTATGTTTTCTCAGTGTAGACACTGCAGCCCACATACAATCGTCCAGGGTATTTGTGTGCAGCTCTTACAAACACAAAGTGCAGTTGCCCAGTCAGTGCCTTTGTTTGTGGACACTTGTGTGCCAGCATTTGTTTGCAGACACTTGTTTGCATGCAATGTTTGGCAGTGTGGATTAAGCTTAAGAAATCCTCTCTATTTTCCATATAAACAATATACGTACAAACCAGTTTGAAATGAATTTAACGTCTTTTTAGCTATAAAATTACTTAAAGAACAGTCACTAAAAATTACCCTTGAAATATATTATGTCTTTTCACTTTTACAAGTAGTTTTATGTTATAATTTGCCAAGATTTTATGACTAATAAAACTATACCTGAGATACGTATAACCTATAAGTCGTGTAAAGTTCAGAACAGACGTTTCCACAAGGAGTGTTATCACTTGAATCATAACGGAGAAACTTTCTTTGCAATACAATGAAACCTGGATAGATCGAACTTGAAGGGACCATTAAAAAATTCGAATAACCCAAAAATTCGAATTAAATACAATTCTTAAAAAGAATTCCTTTTTCTAATTCCTTTATCACCGCTACTTTTTCGGCCAAAGTTAATGATTTATAGGACTGTGGCTTGTCATCACGACACACACAAACACTAGTGTATAGTATGTACTAAACAAAACTAAAACTAAACATAACTAAACAACAAAACAAAATTGGCTCGTACGTCACAAGAATATCGCTACGAGCGAATCACTAAGAACAGCGCACGTAGCCGCTTGAGAGGTTCAACCTTGACTAACGGAGTACAGAACTGTACGTGTAAACAAAGACGTATGGAGAGAGCGGTGGAGGGGAAGGGGCAAGAAGAAGGGTACTGACCGCATTCAAACGTCGCCTCCCCCGTTTCCAAAATAGAACAACACTGTGCCGCAAGTAGAAGTAGGAAAACAATACTGTACAATACATTACTACTTACGAAAAGTTCGAACTAACCAAAACAAAATTTTACCTATCCATGATTTTATAACATTTTTTAATACAAATTTCATGGAACTTGGCGAAAAATTCAAATTAAAGACGATTTAGAATTACGGAAGTTCTAATTAGTCAGGTTCCACTGTACTACATTACACCAAAGTTATCTGGGAGTAATATAGACTAGACAATACAAAATTCAATTGCAATTTTCATAAGAAGGGCCTTTTAGAAAATACATACACAATAATTTTGCGGCCAACATTGATAGCATTCTAATGTCACCTATTTAATAGGTATTTAAAATATCCATAAAAATTGACAGCTGAAGATCACATGATCTGATATCATATGTCAGATTGTCGGATATGAACATTTTTATATAGGTGTAGACGTGCTTTGAAACTAAATGCTATACCCCCATTCAAACTTAGCTTATAGATGGAACCAACAGAACTATTAGACAAGAAATATCTGTAATTACTCGAACCAACAGAACTATTAAACAAAAAATAGCTGTAATTACTCGTATACGAGCATTAATAGAAAATAGAAAAAATAGACGGTATGTAATTTACATTGATCAGTTTATAAGAAATCAGTATAAGCCTAATCGCACTTTAAAAATATTATTCTGTTCACACTATTGATCTGTCTCTTTTTTTTTTATCTCTAATAAGTATCTAATTATTAGAGATGTTTCATTATGTAAATTTGCAGTGTATTCTTGAGTGAACGACCTAACAAAGCATATTTTTATGACCTTTAAAATCTTAGATAAAACTATAACCTTATTTAAATTGCGTCATCACCTAATGACCTACCACAGTGCAGACTGATTATTACTAGAAAAAAATCATAGCTAAAGATTATTTTACACATATAGTTATGTTTATAGAATAATTAATCGATTAATGATTAATAGATTTAAATAGTCAAATGAGCCGGCGTCACTCTAAAAATAGATTGGACTTCCGATGACGTGGAATTTTGGGTTCAGATATAGAGTCAATTTCAGCATATTTAATAAAGGTTGGCAGTGAATTTTTAATGATAGAAATTCATGAACTACAATAATAACTCTTAAGATACGAAGATGTTATTAAACAGGAATAGAAGGAAAGTAAAATAACACTCATTTTCAAAATGGTAGGTAAATTTACTTCAGTTTGGTGTATACATAATAATATCATGAATTTACATTGTACAGCACATCCGAAAGAATGAAGTTTCTTAAGTGGTATCAATTAATTGACCACTCAAATTAGCTTAAGATAATTTATTAAATGATAAATGTAGAAACAACTAAAAATGATATTTATATATGATTATGCTGCTGTACGTAATATTTAAGCACACATGAGTTTATCCAAACAAAACAATTGGTTATGAATAACATGACCTTTTATTATAGGCCTACCTCAAATTTTAATGTAAATAAAATATAATTGAAAGTTTAGAAACCTATATTTTGTAAATTTATATTAATAAATTTAGTGAAAGGGTAACCAGCCTTTATAATTTCAAAGCTTTAACAATCGTGAAACGTGAGTGATGGAATACATGCGTTATGTAAAAATGTATAAGCACTTTAAGTTCCACAAAGTTTTGTTTTTTATATACGATGGTTTATTTTAACTATGTAAATTATAATTATAATTTTTCTCTTTATTAATTCCATAGATGATATGAGAGGAAAGCTGTATGCGGAAAAGCCTTAGAACCATGGTCTCAAACTAAAATTAATTGAAGAGACATATTCATAAACTCGGGGAATGTTGCGGGCTATACATAGCTTATAGAAACAAAGCTACTTGATTTTATTCTATAATTTCTTGCACTGCGTCTTATTACCAATCCAGACAATACATATTTTAATAAGCGTTAGTGTGTAAGGAATGAGAAAGGTATAATTAAAGAAGTAATCTACCAGCAATTTTGTGAAGGAAGGGTGGTAGACCATTTAGGAAAAAAAACACCCTCAATGCACCCGGAAAAGGTTTGAACCCAGATCTCCACATACACAGCAAACAAGACCAGTCAAGTCTGACATTTAATTCACGCGTCCACCAATGTAGATCCATACAAACTATTTTATGTTATAAAATTTAAATAATTGAATGTTTATTTTAAATAATTTAAATTATATATTACCCGCTTCGGTGGCCACGTGGTCTACGGTATTACGCTCGCAATATACTGTACTGCCGGTGACTGGAAGATTGGGGTTCAATCCCAGTCGGGTGTACTTAAGGTGGTTTTCCTAAATGATTTTCCATTCTTCCACCACGAAAATGCCGATACACTTTCTCTAAATCCAACCTTTCTCATACCCAACACATGCGTATAGCCTGAACAGACGTGGTGTTAAAAACAAGCAACAAACAAGAATGATACTTCCATCGCTTCAACTGGATATTATGTATTTGAAAGCAATCTAACTCCACCAGTCGTCTTACTAAGCAGCTCAGTATACTTATTTTAAAATATACTTCTTTATTAATTATTACTCTCATATATTTTACTATCCTTGTAATGCATTTATTTTGTTAGTAAATAAATTTATGTGAGCTTCCAGATGAAAACAAAAATAATAGTTCAAGACACTTGTTTGGCATAACATAATGTACATTTTACTATTAAAAGTGGCAAAACCACAACTCTTGGCATGGGGTGGAGGTCTCCGATTGTGTTATGCTCAAAAGGGCTACTTGCACTTAAAAAAGGCTGGGAACCACCTACTCAGTACAATAAATATTCAATTTATAGAAATGAGGTGATCACTAGTAATATATAATATAATTTTAGATTGATTTAGAACCGTGTTCTGGGTATAGGCCGGCCAACCCGTTGGGAAGAGACCATTAGTAAGACCAAGACGAAGATGAGAGGATAGCATTAGAATGAACCTAAAAGCTATAGAATGTAATCAGATGGACTGGATAGAACTATTTAGCACCGTGTCTTACTACCCATTTGGGTTATAAGCTTAAGTACTAATTACGTTAATGGGCTAGGAATTGGGAAGATTAAATTTAGATGAAGTGAGCCCGCATTCTCACTGTAGGAGAGTGGAAAACCATTTAGTAAAAAACACCCCCAGTTCACCCAACCAAGATTCGAACCTCGATCTCTCCATCCTTGACAGTCTAGCTCAACACAATTTAGTGCATTAGTACCGGGGTGGGTTGGATAGAGCTAACTCAAGATAGGGCAATGAACTTTCTAGTTCCTAATGTCATAGAGTAAGTTTAGTATTTTTATCTCCTCGGGTAAATACGCTTATCACTATTAGGATTTAATATTACTATTTATTTTATCAGCATATTGTCGTATTCCTATTCTGATTGCTATTTAAATTTAATGTAATTATTTATTTTCTTCACAAGATATATATTTTAAAATATGTATATGCTTAAATGAGCTGATAGTCTAGAGCCAACCACTGGAATGTGCTTGTTAGTCAACTCCATCACTGCGTACTGGCAACGAGCACATTATTTACAATGACCTTGCTGCGTACACCTCTCTCTAAACTGTTGTGTATAAATCTAGGTGTATACATATTACATTTGTTTATCATATTGTTTCAATGACGCTACTAGTGATGTAAGAAAGATATAAGCCGAAGAGTCTACAACTGACAAGATACTAACAGTTCGTCATTAACTTTTCAGTGACATACTTTGTGACATCTTTGAGGAAGCTTTTATTAAATAATATCTTAAAATTAGGCCAATAATTTTTTATCTCAAACCTATTAATCTTTCCACAAGCAGGCATTATGCTAATGTTGTTAAACAGTCTTTAAATTCTGGTCTTTGTTGAATATAATAAAACAAATTGCCTTTGTCCCTCAAGGTTGACAATAGCCAACAACAAACCAGACTGACATATATTGTTCAATCTCTTACTATTATTGAGAGAAATATCTGAAAATCAAATGAGTGTCGTGTTGTTCAAAGCACCTACGTTTCTAAGTTAAAAATTAAGGTTTGCTTTGTTTTTAAAACTACAAATTTCAAAATATTATCCTAACTTATATTGCGGGAACTTCAGTTCAGAATGAAAATAAAAATTGCTACTCCACTGCAACTCTTAAATTTCTCGGAGAAGAACGGAATAAATGGCTATTATATTTCGGTATCACGTTTTACGTTTTGAATTGAGTTTTCATGATCCCCTAGCAATTAGTTCTCTTCCCATCCTAATTTTCTTTTTTAATGTTGATATCCTTCCAACAAATCACATTAGTCACGAAGGCCCCGAATGATAGGATTGGTTGAACTTGATATTGGCTTTGCTACTGCGTGTTTTACTATTCACCCATATGATATGCCCACTAAAACGATTACCCTTTCTCTCTTTGTGTTGAGATTTAGATTTTTAAATTCATGGATGAAGTTGAAAGAAGGAAGAGTACATTTACAAAACGTTAGAAGATACTTACCATTTCAAATCCATTGAGCTAGTAAGTTGACAGAGAAGGTGCTAAAATGATACGAGGTATTGTACTAGGTGGAGAACAACTAAAAATCATTAAGTACGTGGACGATCAAACGGTGTTGACAATTAGAAGAAGAGCTGTGGAACATGATGGATCATTGTTGGTATTATAAGAGTGGGAATGGAAGAAGGCAATGTTAGTATATCGATTTAAGGGAAGAAACTATAATAAGTACGGTAATTCAAATATTTGAAAAGTCTGGTGACTTTGAATGGAAACTGTAGTACAAGTTAAGAGCAGGATAGCCATAGAGAAGGGGGCATATTGAAGGGATAGGGGACTGCTGATAGTAGAATGGCGAATGAGCTAAGAAAGAGGTTTGCAAATTATTTCGTGTTGTGTGTGGTGACGTCTAGATCTAAGACACGGACAATCAGAAATACGGGACAAAAGTATTTGGAGGGATTTGAAATGTGGTTGTGTAAAAGGTTAAATGGATAAACAGGGTTAGGACAAGTGTGGTGCTGAGGATGGTAGGATAGAAGCCTTATGGTGATGATAAGGAAGAGAAAAAAAGTCTTTGTTGGGCCACATACTATGTAAGAATTGTATAATTAAGAGAATCTTGGAGGCAAAAATATAAAGAAAATGAGAAATAGGAAGAAGGTTTAAATGCTAACAAATCAAGAAAGAAAGAAGATACAAAAGGATGAAAGAATATAATCACGAGCTAAGGAAAAAGAAGACGTCCAGTTGATACCTATATCAAGATAGATTCACGAAAGAAGAAGAATAATATGTAAGAGCTCAAAACACATTAAAAAATGGTTAGATCAATAATATATACAAACATTTAATTTTTGAAATCTAGCTTAGAACATAATAAATATAAGATAAAACTAATCTGATTGATTGGATTATCCCGCGTTATTTTTATGTTCCTATTAAATTAATTGGCTATATTTTTTATCCCTTGCTATACTATTTTAGTCCCCTTACTTTTCAATGCGTAAATAGCTCTAAGCAAGAAGGTATACAAATTGTTTGTTTAGGACAAATACACTCGTGCTAATTTCAAAAAACTGGTAAAATATTGAAAAATATATATAGTGTGAAAAGCTATAAGTATCAATTATGAAAATTTTATTTTATTTTTAAATGACTACAATTTTTTTATGTTAACTTAAAACTTTGCAATTTCAATACCAAATACATAGGAAAAAGCTGTATTCCATATTTCTTTAATTAATTAATTAATTAAGTTGACTTATTTTAAAGATTTAAAGTAGAAATTTCTTAATTATATTTGATTAAAATATTTGTCTCTTCTTCCGGGCCCCCAGATTAATACCAGGCGTGACAAAATATTTAAAACATTATTATTCAATTCATATTTGCCTATCAAAAGAATGACAAAAAGAACCAATTTAATTTTTTTTATTGTTTACTAAAACTATATAATTAGTACAAAGAGATTATATTCGAACTAAACATTACAAAAGTGCATTAAAGCTATGTCCAACGTGCGCATATTAAGCCAAGTGTCATGAACATATACACTGGTTTGGCCATGGAAGATGTGTAGGGATGCCTTAGGTAGGGGCAGGGAAAAAAACATTGTCCTGAAAATCTTAGGATTAAGGGAAGAAAAGTTTGTCATATT
This sequence comes from Timema monikensis, assembly GCA_902151445.1. Lineage (NCBI taxonomy): Eukaryota > Metazoa > Arthropoda > Insecta > Phasmatodea > Timematidae > Timema > Timema monikensis. The sequence continues at coordinate 8,740 of CABFVZ010001744.1, read as the reverse complement.
GTAAGACATGTATGCCATCTTTTCATCAAGTCCAGTCACATTTAAGGACGTTAAACCTTAACTCAATACATTCACTCTGCAAATATTTTAAACATAATTTAAACTTGTACTAAATGTAACATTTGATTATGTTACATTATACTACCCCCCATACTAATCTTCAAGTAATACTACCCCCATACTAATCTTCAAGCCATACTACCCACTCCGTATGAAACCGAAATATTAATAAACTTCCTGCAATAGTAAACTTCTCTATTGTAGTCCAATGTAGAATCTGTCTCAATACTAAGCCATATCAAACAAGAATAAACTCTCTGCAATCAATAAAATGTGCATGTACTTACCCTTTGTATCTTCTGGCTAGAACAACCTTCAAAACTGGACTATACTCGCCGCTTCCTAAGTTGAAGAGTGGGACAAACGAGCCCTGGGGTAACTGCATTTGATGTGTCAAGCGTACGAGTCAAAATGATTCCAATGGAACTCAAGAATGATGCTCACAACAGTACCGGAATTACGACTTACCTTCCCCCTGCGGGCAAGATGGAATCTTCTACCTAGACAGCGTGGGATGTGGAACGTCACCGACGTATATCTAGTCAAAATGTTAGTTTTTAAACACTGGCGGACGTGATGGAGAGAGGCCAGCCAATCCAAGCTTGATCGATGGTGTACGTGCTGACTGTCATCCATCGAAGTGGCCGATGGGACGTCACCGACGTATATGGACAATCCCCCCCCACCCNCCCCCCCTTTCAAACCCAGGCGACTAGAAATAATATTTAAGTTCGGTTATTCTGAAGATGAATCGACTAGTAAATTGGACGCCTTCAGGAGAAGTCATGTCCTAGACTATTGTATTAGACGCCGTCAGGCTAAGTCCGGTCCTGGACTTGACATTTTCAGGATGTTTTTCAGATTCTCTATATATTTATTTCATCGATATTATTTTAATAGACTTGAACTATGGCTTGTTAAAATTTGAAATTAAAGTAACGTATTTATTGGAATAAAGTTGAATAGGCAACGTAAACTATTTGCTAAAATTAATATTGTTTGTAATACTAAATTTTATAATGAGACACCTAGTTTTTTCCCCCCCAATCAGGTGCCAGTGTGTGAGGTCACTGAATATATCAGATTGCCATATCTTTGAACTAATTTTTGCTAGAAGTATGTTATTTGAATTGTTTGAATTTAGCTGTTAATGTCAACTCATCTTTTTGACGATGTTTTCTTATTTTGAATTGTTTGGTAAAGTAACGTAAAATTTTGCTGATGGATTGATTTTTACTTTGAATATTTTCCAAGTTATTTAATTGAATTTAATTATGGTTTATTTAGACTTGTTTTTGTAAGTTAAGGTGCGGCAGAAGGGAGCGCAAGTATTTTTAAAGTTTTTATAAAATTCAATTTTGTTGGCCAAAATAAATCAAATATTTCCCCAGTAGAAACATAGAGTTTTGTTTTCAGCACATGCTAATATCAACAGATCTTGAATATCTGTCAACGGTGTCCTGGAATTTTGTCAGAACTTTTTCTCTTTGTTTAAAAAGTTTTGACAAAATTCCAAGACACCCTTGACAGATATTCAATATCTGTTGATATTAGCATGTGGAGAAAACTAAACTCTATGTTGTTACTGGAGAAATATTTGATTTATGTTGACCAAAAATATGCAATGCTATAAAAACTGTAAAAATACTTGCGCTCCCTTCTGCCGCACCTTAAATAATTTTTACTAACAAGTAGGAATCTAGTTAACGTCCGTAGTTGTGTCAACATTTAATAGTCCAGCGGGAGTTTGACCTATGGTTTGTAAGCCAAACTCTTGTGTTCCCCGAAATATCCATACGATATTAAATTTAACTTCCCTTTTTTTGTGTGTCTGTATTCAATGTATCGTAGCAGACAACTTTCGTACCAATTTCAAAGATGCCCATTAGGCTCTTTTCTTTTTGTATTCAATAATTATTTGATTAGATATTTATAAAGTAATTTGCTCGGATAGTCAACACTTTAGGTTGTTTTGTCAAAATTCACTGTTGTTAAACTGACATTGTATTGTTGGAACGAGTGATTGTCACTTCCAGACTGACCTAGTTGACCTAAGAACATGTTTCATGTTTGGAAACATTTACATGATAGCACTGCGCATTTGTTTAATATGATTTTCAACACAACCCCTGATGGATTTTTGAGGTCATGTAAATTATTGTTTAAATTGTTATTATTTTAAATAAAATATTCATATATTGTTACGAAATTGTTGCTAATGTCTTTCTTCTTTATAACTTATGTAGCTTACCTCCACTTGCCTTTTTGTCTAGTGTGGCCTTAGCTAAAGAGGGAGTAGAGTGAGTGGTAGCATAAAAATACTTCCCATTCTTCGTTAAGATAAGGCACCAGAGGGCGTCGCTCATCTCCTCAAGTGTGTTATTTTTAAATTCGTCTTGGTTTATCCTATTCAATAGGCCTGGTAACAGCCTAACCTGATGAAACTTTTTATTCCTTTCATCTCTTTGTGACTAATAGGTCCAATTGCATCTTATCCCAAATGGGGTAGTTGAAGGGTCACCAACATTCCAAACATAAATGTAACTTCTTTAAAAAGTAATATAAATATGAGTTATATCCATCCTTTTGTGGTTTTTCTATTTCACTGTAATAGGTGCCAGCATTAAATTTAAAGAATGTCCGTATCTCATTACATTAAATCGTTTACAAACAATTTCAGAAGTGTCAACAGTAAAATATTGAATTTAGTGGATAACGATGTAAAGCCTTCAGTTTCACTGCGTCATTTGGTTTATTGTTATATTCAGGTAATTTCTTATACTTTTCATACTAAGAAGTATTAATGAATCCAATAGCTACCATCTCCCATATTAGCTTTCTTTTCTATCTTTTCACAAACGGTTAGATATTAATCTTGTGAATATATTTGTTTAATTTTCTTCACCACGTATCATTATGGCGGTTGTACTAAACATGCTGTAGACTATAGGCGATAAATTTTATTCCTAATAACGTGTTAACTTTTGTATTCAGAGTTAACTTTATAGCCAAAGCCAAATTGGCCAGTACAGAGTCTACACTTTTAAATAAGAATTCTCGCTATCTTTTTGAAGACCAAACGTACATATATCCTAGTATCGTAATTAGGATGTGGAAACTTGTCCAAACATCCTAAATTTACTTTATAAAGGAAGCATTTATAAATTTTACAACTTCTGTGTTCGCTTACAATCCATATTTACGTGTTATTTGTTACTCATCCATCTGCATGAAAATTTACATCGTAAGTCAAAAGGTTTGAAAGGGCCATATTGTGTGTTTACCATAATATTGGTAATCTATATTTATAAAAGGCAAAACCCACTCACTCGCTCATCACCGTATATCCCCGACCCCTGGGCATGGAAACTTTAAATTGGCCGTGAAGGTTCCTTTTAGTCCCTAGACAAGAAATAGGACGGAGTTTTGCGAAATAGGACCATTAAAGATTAAAAAGGGGTGTTGAAAGCTTTCAAAATTTACTTATGTATCTTTTAAAGCAGTGGACATAGATAGAGCCTTGAAATATAAAATTTAGTTTCCTTTATATAGTTGAGATAGACGTTTTTAAGGGGTTTTCAAATTTTATCCCCTAAAAGTATGGGAAGGGACAGAAAATTGTACAAATCACTGATTCACTAACTACCTATTTTCTCATCCCCAGGGCCAAAAACTTTTAATTTTGCTTGGAAGGAAGGTAGTAGATTGCCTCATACAACCGTAAATATCTAAAATTGGGAAATTTCAAAATGGGTCTTTAGGAAATGATGGACCTATAATTTGAAAAATCTTTTTAGCAGAGAAGTAGAGTGACAACTTCAGACAACCCAATATATCTTAAAATTTGAAATTTTTAAGAGTGAACTAGAGAAAAGGTGTTGGAGGTTTCAACATTTAAAATACTATTAGCAAACAAATAGTTCCCAGTTTGGAAAAAAACTGAGATTTTGCAGACGGATAAAAAAAACCACTTCAAATAAATATAAGGGGCACGAAAAAGTAATTTTTTAATTAGATCTCTGTGAAACGGGTTGGGAGTGGGCGAGAGAAGGCCTTAACAGAAAAAACACTTTTAGATGTGGTAGAAAGTTTAAATTTGGCAGGCGGGTATAAGGTCAACTCCACTATCGTAATTTTAAAAATTCGAAATATCTAAGTAGAAGTTTTAAATGGAAAACGAGGGAGGGGGTTTACAATTTCCAAAAATAATATAAACAACTACTTTTTTATATTTTAAGACTTAAAAACGACAAGAAGGTATAATGAACACTCCAAATCGTCATTAAAGTCATAATATTTTAAATAGCGAAAATAGGGACGAGGATAAAGAAGCGTTGAGTAAAAATAATTTTTTATAAGACAGATTAAATTTTCCAGGAATGAAGAAGGAATACCCCAATAACATAACACATTTTAATTTTACTATTTGGAAAGGGGCTGGTGAAATGGGGGTTTTCGAAATTTCCAAAACTAAAGTAATAAATTACTTTTCAGTGTGATAGAAGATTGAAATTTATCAGGCGGGTATAAGAACCACACCCAAACAACCAATAAGGGCAAAGCCGGCTACTGCATGGAAATATGAGTATAAAATCAGAAATTACAAACAATCATGAAGTACGATTTATTTGGGTAGAACCATAAATCAATATTTTGTCCAAGTTTAAAAGTAGTACAATAATAAGAGTTGAACCACAAGGTTTGATAAATATAAAAATGTGTAAAAACTATAGCTATACGATGGCTATGAAGCAAACAAGAGGTGTTAATATAACATAGTGAATTCCTCCATATAAGCCATCGCGTTTATTTGATATCATTTGTTCCAAATCAAATTTGTAGCGTCATGTATAACCAGTGCATTGTTCTGAATAAGATTTTATACTATAGATTGGTGTATCGCAACCGATATGGAAATATTAAAAGATTGAAATTCAAATTTTAAAAATTAATTGAGCTTAAGCTGGGTTAAAAATAGTAAACAAACTGAATGTTTTCCCGTTCGGTCAATGTGGCTAGCAATTTTGAAGAGTATCAAAAATACAAAAAGTAGAAAAATAAATGGTACTATAAACCGCACATACTTTCTCTCTCTTACTCTTAAAATAGAGACATTCACTACAAACTGGTAAGATTTGTGAAACCAAATTATATATATTGTTGCAAAAACATTTCACAAAATAGCATATTGAAATATTATACAAAGTTACAGAAAAATTGAGTAAAGAGGAGCATATCTGTCCACCGAAAAGCATAACAATCCATTTCATATTTAAAAGTTATATATATATATATATATATACACAGTAGCCCCATGGCTTCTTTGGTGCTGACTGACAGCTCACAGCTGACGGCTTTAAAAGCTACCAGACCAAATTATGTATCCCTACGCCAAACCATATGATCTGCAAGAACATGTGTTTAGCAGCTGTCACTTCTGACAGTCAAAAATTAGGTATACACCTAAATGTTGACTGTCAGCTGTCAGCTGTCAGTCAGCACCAAAGAAGCCACGGGGCTACTGTATTTATGTATATATGTTTGATTTTTAGCTCAGAAACTATTGGATTTATAAAAATATATTTCAAACAAAAGAGTTTAATATTCAATACTACTACATATTTACAATAGTAATTTATTTCATATTTCTAATAGATGCGTGGATATGATCAAAATTGGAATTTCTGCCTATGTATAGTACTCTCAAATTCATTTTCATGTATAAATAAAAACTCCTATATTGTTTGTAATGTTAAGTGGTGTCTAGAGACGAGATTTAACCAAACTTGTTAGAGTGGTTTTTGAAATAACTATTTTATTTTTTCTATTTTTGCCCTTCGGCCAACTACCCTTAATTTTAGGGTTCAATACCTAATTCAAAAAAATCTCCTTGAGATTTTATGAAAACCCTAGCCTGATCGGTAAAATGATCTCGGCTCTAGTTCGAGATAATGACAGACAGACAGATGGTATCGCAGCAACAACTTTTTCTGTTTCAGGGGATCATGGCATGAAACGATGACATTTATCAAAATCTTGAGTCCTTTTTTTTTACGATCACAATATTGCTCTCTTCGAGGTGTCGAGAGAGTATAAAGTGTTATTTCTTCACCCTTTTACATTAATTTATGCCCTAATCAAAGGATCTAAACGTGATATTTTCATGCAAATTTTTGGATGTATTTGTTTAATAATTATTATAACTTTAATTTATTTTTAATAATTGATTTAATTGTTAACATTTGTCTAAAAATACAATTAAATCTACAAAAAAAAATTAAGGATAATTTAAAAGTAATTAAATCCACAAGTTTATTATAATCTTCAAATAATATTTTTACTTTAAAATCAAGACGGGAAATTAGGGGTTTGTTCGTCATGATAGTTATAGTGTAATAATACAATTGTACACAGAACTTCGTCTCTTAGCAGTAACGCTGTTTTTCATCTTTCAAGTCATGCTGTACATAGTTGTGGACATAATTGGCTAGTGTTGTGCTCTAGTAATAATTATTGAAACTACTAGGATTATATTTTGAGAAAGCATGTTTTGACAAAGAAAGTTCATGACCGAAAGGGATAAGAAATATGTCAAATAAGCTTTAATATATCTACCTGAATGGCGGTAGCCACAACCATTCCAAATGTTATGGAGATTTGAAGATGTGTGGGTGGAAACTCTCCAAGCCCTACCACGTTGCTCATACATCCTAAGAACACGAGAAAACCCGTCCCGAGGAACTCTGCAAGGGCGATATTCAGCACAGTCCTAACACTGTCTTGGCCAAACACTGTTCCTCCTCCCAAGAACTTATTTCTTCCTGCAACAAGGACAGAATATGCTGGAATTAATCGCCACTAATTGGTTGCACTCGCATTGATTAATTATTGAACAAATTTATATTTTAGAAGCATGCTATTTATTGGGCTTTGCACCTAAACGCTTTATACGTCCATATATATATATATATATATATATATATATATATAAATATAATTTAATGTGTGTCCACACACACACACACACATACCTATATTCCAACATGGGTACACTGTGGTGAAATATACGTTCTTCAAAAATACTTTTACGTTTATTTGGTGTGACCACATTAAATTTAAGCTATGAGTTCTAAATTTTTTGTATTATAACCTTTAATGTAAAGCGCAGATTATTGCATCCATCCGAAATGTGAATGTGTATTATTTACCCCAGATAACGGAAGAGTAGGCCTATATGTTTTTATATGCGTGCGCATCTGCATGTGCACGATGAGCATTGCTAATTGATGGCAAGTGGTTAAAATATATGGTCTGCTTCCCTATCCTATATCCTGTCTCCTTGACCACTACTGATAAAATGTTTTAACTCTCTTCCTCTAGGTGAGGGCCCAATTACTTTCTAAACCTTATGATACCTGATTTATTTTTCTCACAATCTAAGCGAATATCTAAGTTGTTTTCTAAAACTAATAGGAAAGGTTCATTCCTGAAAGTCGTGAACACCATAAGGGGGAATGCTTGAGGCCTAAGAAATGAAGAACAGTTTGGGATAATGGATCAGTTGAAGGATAGTTAATTCTTGTAGATAGAGGAACAATAATAATATTAAGAATAAGGCAAATCAGGGGGATAAATGAACTGAAGAGTTATAAATAGTAGAGATGGTGCGAGCATACTAATAAAACTGGAAGTCCACTATATGCTAGGAGTAGCAAGGCAGAACAAGACGTGATGCAGCGACTGTTCCCGCACTTGACGTGGCAAGGCATGGCATCAAATTAGTTGAGCCCCTTTTTTCTTTGCCCCGAGAAAGTTCCATTTCTAATGTGTTGAAAGCAAAATGTCTGACAGTGAGTGTGAGAATAAAGTGTTTCTGATAACCCTGAGGAGGAGGAAACGTGAGAGGTAAAAACCTATGTCTATGAGATGAACTGCATAAGAGTCGTGTTTTGTGAGCATAATCACTTTTTCTAGACCACTGGAGATACAGAGAGAAATTTATAAAATAATTTAGAACGTCTCGAAAAAATTTTTTAAGAACTCTTGAATCTGATCAGACCTCTTATCGAACTTCAAACACCAAGTTCCGTGAAGCCATTACACCTCAAGTGAGCTATCCGAGCCCTCCTGTGACGTATGGAATGCTCCGAATCCAATATCACCACACCTTGTTCCTTCGCTATTCGATCACTATGATAAAGGGTTGCAAAGTAGCGCAAGGTACAAAGTCTCCAGAAGTTCCGAGCCTCCTCTGGCAATGGCACTTGCTGCGGCTTGCTGCACCTTTCCTGTTGTGGATATGTTTCCATTTGCTTATACATATTATTCTCAAGAGACAATTTTCTCTGCGCCATTCATTGCCGTCCCTTGATTCTCGTGGGCGTCCAGCTTAAGAGATGACGTATAGTATGGAGGTAAATAGTAAAATACTTGAGCTCCATGGCTTACGACACAACAGCTTGGATTCTAAAAGAAGGCCCCTTCAACTTATGACACAAATACCTGTCTTTTGATGAATGCGTAAACAAATGAGTGTGAGGGCATATGAATGTGTAGATGGTTGTAACATTACGTGGTATAATGTTACAACTTGACCCCGCCCCATACTGACGTGATTAGAGATTTGTAACATTACGTGGTATAATGTTACAACTGGACAACAAAGCATACTACCCGCTCC